>MU602769.1:4163-29022 GCA_025201865.1 Ramicandelaber brevisporus | reverse complement strand
GGGGCTGCACGTGAACGAGAGTTGATATTAACTGGGAACGAGAATGCTTGGTTCGTCTGTGCCATTGAGGATGATGATACTGTAGGTGGCTGGTTTGAATTCATCATTTGGTTCTCATGCATTCTCTCTACTGTAGCCAGCAACTTTGGTTTGAGAATTCTCCACGCCACATCCAAGGCTGTCGTATTGCTATTTGGGTTAATACGATTGGCTTCCAATACTCGAGCATTTACATTGTCATCTTGGAGCGATTCTGCCAGTTCATTATTACGAGGGTAGACGCGACGAGCATACTGACGGATTGGACGAACATTGTTCTTCGAGACTTCCAATGAATCGTATTCACGTCTGAAGAATTCTTCGATCATTCCAATCGTAGTATTTCCATCGTAGATGTTCGGCACACGGGTTGAGATTGAGTCTTTAGCATCTTCCAACTTCTGTCTCAATTCATGATGAGCCCAAACTTGTTCTATATACTTCATAAAATCTGGATTAATACCATCGTCATTCCAACAGACCGCTACTTTCTTCTCTACTTCTTTAGAACACAATCTAAGCAGTATGTTATACATGATTCTATGGGTTCTAGGATTTGACATGTTCTCATTGCCCATTAGATCGACTATCTGTTGACTAACCTTCTTCAAATTGAACAAGTTCTCAGAGACCTTTGGCAAACTATCGATAAAGCTGATTCCATGTGATATTGGTGACAGGTTGGATAAGATACTTGAATTGCCAAACATTGAAGGACCACCAAACCAATTCTGGGAGTTCATATTATTATTCATATTTCCATAGCCATTCATTCTAGAGTCACCACTGCTATAATTACTCGTAGCGTTTGGCGTAGTTTGGGACTTCGCATTAATGAATGCCGACGGGTCATTCATAGATATAAAGTCAACGGACGCCTGAGGATCTGAAGATTCGCTAGTAGTATTTACAGCTTGCACTTTAAGCTGTGGCTGGGAGTAGGCCGCGTATTTTGCTTTCAACGAACTAATGAGCTGGTTTCTCTCCTCTTCGGATATCGTTCTATCTGAATAAATATTCTTCATTTCATCTATCAATGATATCGGGACTAGGGCTGCATTATTCAATCCAGTTCCACTTCCATTATTATTCTCGTTGCCAACTCTTGAGTCTCCCAGCAACGGAGTACGTTGGGACAAATTCTCCTGCTGTGGGGCACCAAGGCTGGGGTTTTCAGGGTTTACCATGATTGGCTATATTCAATTCTCTATTTCAATTGGATAGTATATATTCACTTTCAGATAGGGACAACGATACGACAGTAATGGATGGACAAATAAGACAAATCAACAATTCAGACAAATCAGCGGTTATGACAATTCGGCAATTCAGACAAATCAACAATTCAGACAAATCAACAGTTGGGACAAATCAACAAGTTAAACCAATTAGTAGTTAAGACGAATCAACAGTTACCATAATTCTGAGAAAAGTATGGTGTGCTCAAGTGTAAGGTTCTCGGTGGGCAACAATACCGAAAAAAGCAGAGTTTAGTTTGCAATGACTCTCCCGGTGTATATGTGTTACTGACAGCTAGCTGCAGGTGAACGATGTACGAAGTAGTGAACACAGTCTTGCTGGGTCAATATATGGTCTATATGAGTGTCGTCCGCAAGCGTTAAGAGTCCAAGGACACGGATTGATACGAGTGCTCTCTTCTTCTTTTTTTTTTTTGTGTGGGGGGGGGTGAATATGGTTTAGGTTCCAGTAAAAGGATCGGAAGTCTCCTCCACCAATATTAAAAACTATGGGGGAATAAAGTGTGTTTCAAGAGAGAGAAAGCATGACCTCCGAAGGGGCAAGGTGGAGCGGAGGTCTGCGTGGTGGGATATAATAAAATGTCTAAAATTCTTATTTACTAAACATATAACATAGGAAAGCACATCACGATGTCTTTATATTGTACTCCAATTGATATGAGAAGGTCATGATTGCCTGTTATCCTCAATGTGGTAACACCAGAAAACGTAGAGAGAATACTGTATATACTAGAACCATTGTTGATATCTGGCTTGAGAGCAGAGCATACTTTATCATAGAGATCAACACTACGAACTAATTTACCATATCGTGCAATTGCTGTTGAACGGGTTGGCTCTGATAAACAGAATACTCTCAAGTCAAGCTCCCACCACAATCTTCTGGCAAACAGGTTATGGAATGCTGTAGACACGGTCAAGAGCTCGTGAGCTTCGCTAGCATCAAAGAAGAAGCTGATATATTCCACGAGTTCGCCAGGCAAGTCGAAGAGTCTGAAGTGTGTTTGGCTGTTCATTGTTGTGGTCAGAAAGGTCGTTGCAAAAAGTGTGTTGCTGTATATTGTACAAGAGAGAGAGAGACAACAGCTCGACTAAAAAAACAGGGTTGATTCATTTCAATAATACTCACAGTGAGGTTTGTGCGACAATGCAGGTCAGTCTGGGACCTTGCATATCAGTAAGAGACGTTACCTCACACAAACGATTCACAGTGAATGAGCATAATTCGATTTCAAATGCAATAACAAGTTAGCCCTGCGATTGTATAGCAGATTATAACAGACTGAATTAAAAAAAAATAATAAGACTTATTGGAAGTTTACAATTTGGTCGCGATCAGCACGCTGCTGGTAACCGTTGTTTGCATTGGCAGAACTATGACCATTCTGGTTAGATGGTGGATACTGCGTTGGTGGAGTGGCGAGACTATTTCCCGATGCAAATGCCGATGTTCCAAATGGGAATGGGCTATTCGATTTGGGACTCAACGGACGCGTCTCATCCGATTCCTCGCTGCCAACAGCTGGAACTGCAGTCACAGCATTTGAGATGGGATGACCAGCCAAGGTGTTGACATCGGCTGCAGCATTCGGACTACGAGCAGCAATGTCGGCTGCATCGAGAAGACGCTTGATAGGCAGTGGACGGTGGCACTCCTTGCTCTCGAGAGTTGGATAGAATTGGCGATACGAGAAATAGGCAGATGCGAGACCGATCAATGCGCCAACAAGGACATCCTGCCAGTGGTGGCGATAGTCAGTGGTGCGCGACACGCCAACCAAGCCAGCTCCAATCAGCGGGAACACGGCAATGAAACCGCGGATGGTGTAGCCCTTGCCGTCAAAAATGTGCAACTTGCCAGCCAGGAACAGGGAGAGGAAGCCGAGACCAGCATGGGAGAGCGAGGTGTGACCGGATGGGAAGGACTTCATGCCATCGTAGAAAATGTATCCATCCTGGCGCGTGCAGATGGTGTAGTTTGACAGTCCATACGGCGGATCAACGCTGTCAGCCTTTGGCAAGCAGCGCGACATCCAATCCGGCCGCAGTCTGCCAACCGTGATCTTGAACGACACTGTAATCACCAGTGTCATTGTCAAGCACAGTCCGAGACCCAGCAATCCGTGGTGCACGTCTTTGATGCTGCGTCGAATACCAAGTCCAACGAACAGAATCAGCGCCAGCGGGATTATGGCCGATATCACAAAGAGCATCGTGTCGCTGACCGTGTTTTCCTTGTAGACGTGGCTGATGGACTTGTCGCCGACGCTGAACTCGCGATGGAATGGCTTGATTTTGTCAATGCCAAATGTTGCACCGGCCAGGATAATGATGGTCAGCCAGTCGAGAGCGTAGATGAAGATCAGCTGCGCTTTGCGAGTGCGCGGCAGGCACGGCAGCAGCCGAGTCAGTAGCAGCGCCATCTGGGAGATTACAAAGGTTGGTGGTAAAAAGGGTTGTTGGTGGTAGCGGAAGTGGAAGCAGAAGTGGTTGTGTTAGAAGTGGTGTTGTTGTTGGGCGGGTCAGGTGCTTCGTGGAACAACGAGCAACAGCAGAACAAAAAGCAGGAGGAATAGGAGGTGTCAAGAATGCAAATCCTTTTGAATGGGAACACGAGAGGCGAACCTAGCACTACAGCAGTGTGGAACTGTCAGCAACTGCCAGAGAGCGAGTGAAAGAGAGGTGCTTTGGCCAAGTCAACACGGCGTTTGCAAAAAGAAAGCAAGGAAAAGAGGAAGGCACAGAAGAGGCGGATAATGTCAGTGTTAGTGTCAGTGAGATGACTGGAATGTGTGTGTTTGTGATCGGCCAGAGCATACATGCACGCGTCGTTACATTTATAACAAGAAAGCAATCCAATCCAACTGTGCTCGTGAGCAGAATTCTTTTGCGGAAAGGAGCCAGCAAGTCAACGTAGTAAGCTACAATCGAAGCAATCACCCACCCTATTTTTGTCCATATTTTGAGTGGGCTCGAGAGCACATTCCCTAGAAACGAACACATTGTTGTCGTCGTCATCAACAACATCCTTCCTTTTATCCGAAAAGAGCAACAACATCTGCTCTCGAGAGCAGTGTAAGCAGCAACATCGGATACTAAATGAATGAATCACTTTAAACGATTGTATTCAAAGATTGCGATTTAACGGCGCTTGGAAACTGGAGTATCCATTCCCAGAACGTAGTTCAACTTCTTGTTTGGCTCAAACATCACTGGGCTCTTGTACGTGACCGGCATCAATCCAAATGCACGTGCCCTTCTAATCGCCTTGCTCACGCGGCGCTGATTAATCTTCGTCAAGCCAGTCTTTTCGCGCGAAATGATGCGGCCCATATCCGTCACATACTGCGACAGCAAGCTCACATACTTGTACTCGTGGAGTGGGTTGATGTCGAAGGCGTGGAAAATGTCGGGTTTGAGAGACTTGCGCTTCTTGACGCGGTAACGAGCGTGGTTGAATTCGTTCAAGTCGTTGTGAGAGTAGTGGGGCTCGTTCGTCGTGAACATGCGCTGGTAGTGCTCGATGCTAGTCTTGCGAAGACCAAGGACGCCTGACTGAGCTGGATCGGATGATGCGCTGGCATCGGTAGCAGATGGAGCAGCTGCAGCAGACGATGATGCTGAAGAAGCAGCTGCGCCAAAACGAGAGGCGCCGGACTGAGAAAGCTGCGCCGACCTATCCTTCTTGACGTTGCTGTGCAGCAGGTCAATGTATTTGGCAAACTGCTTTTGTTTCTCCGTGATACTAGGTGTCGCAGATTGAGCTGGAGATTGAGCTGGATTTGGGGTCGAAGTCGGCTGATCTGCACCAGCATCGCGCGAAACGGAGCTGGTTACAAACGTGCGAGCTGCATATACACCGCGAACAGCGACTGATCTGCGCACAGCGTTGTATCCGTGAGCTGCGAGCATGTTGTTCAGTTGTTTTTTTTTTTAAAGCGAGTTCTGTTCTGTTTTTTTTTTAGGTCGGAATTTCAACGCAGAGTCCGGCTCTTGCAGTTCACGTGTTTCTGCTGAGGTTGCAGCAACAACAGCGGCGGCGGGAACGGTGCATCTTCTTCTGGCTTTGTGGAGAGAGCCGACTGCCTTGTCTTGTCTTGCCTGCCAACAAGCAAACACGTGCGGATTGTCAAAGCTTTGCCTCACCACCACCACTCCAACTCTTCAACAACCGCTTTTTACTAATAACACGCCTCCTACCATATCCAAAAGAAACGAATGTCTGCTCAGCAAGTGTATATCGTCGCAGCCAAGCGCACTGCCTTCGGCACTTTTGGCGGCAAGCTCAAGGGCTTCACCGCCAACCAGCTCGGTGGTATCGCGGCCAAGGCCGTCGTTGACGCGCTCCCACAGGGTGCCAAGGTTGACTCCGTCATCATGGGCAACGTCCAGCAGACTTCTGCCGACGGTGCTTACCTGGCTCGCCACGTCGGCCTTCGTGCTGGTTTGCCAATTGAGGTTCCAGCGCTGACCGTCAACCGTTTGTGCGGCAGTGGTTTCCAGAGCATCATCAACGCTGTCCAGGAGATCCGCACTGGCGACTCTACCTTGGTTCTGGCCGGTGGTAGCGAGAGCATGAGCCAGGCTCCATACGCTCTGCGCGATGTCCGCTGGGGAACCCGCTTCGGATTCGACCAGAAGCTCGAGGACACTCTGGCCGCCGGCCTTGTTGACTCGTACCCATCTCCAAACCCAATGGGCATGACTGCCGAGAAGCTGGGTGCTCAGTACGGCATCACTCGTCAGATGTGCGATGAGTACGCACTGCTGACTCAGAAGCGCTGGGGTGCTGCCAACGAGAAGGGCATCTTCAATGCTGAAATCGTGCCAATCGAGGTCAAGGCCAAGAAGGGTGTTGAGCTGTTTGCAGTTGATGAGCACCCACGTCCACAGTCCACCATTGAGGCTCTGAACAAGCTGGCGCCAGTGTTCAAGAAGGACAACGGCCTGGTTAGCGCTGGTAACGCCTCTGGCATCTCCGATGGTGCTGCTGCTCTCATTGTTGCCGGCGAGGAGGCTGTCAAGAAGTACGGCCTGAAGCCACTTGCCCGCATTGTCAGCTACCACGCTGTCGGCGTCGACCCATCCATCATGGGCATTGGTCCAGCCCCAGCCATCCGCGCTGCTCTGGCCAAGGCCGGCAAGAAGATTGAGGACATGGACCTTGTTGAGGTCAACGAGGCCTTCGCTGCCCAATACCTGGCTGTCGAGAAGGAGCTCGGCCTGAACCGCGAGAAGACCAACCTCAACGGTGGCGCCATTGCTCTTGGCCATCCACTGGGCGCCTCCGGTGCTCGTATCATGACCCATCTCACTCACGAGCTCCAGCGCACTGGCAAGCGCTACGCAGTCGGCTCTGCCTGCATTGGTGGCGGCCAGGGCATTGCCATCGTCATTGAGAACGCCTCCCTGTAAACACTCACACCCCGTAGATGATATCAATCTCGTTGACTTTTTAAGACCATTGCAAACCACATGTTCTCTCACACACACATACACGAATAGCACACGTCAGCTGTTCGCATGTGTGTATGCTGTCTTCTTTTCTTCGTTTTGGTCGATTTTCTCTCTGTTATTTTCATTTTTCGTTGTTGTTCTTGTTGTTCTTGTTGTTACTGCATCATCGTTCTCGCTTCAGATGGACCAAGACCAGCAGCTAGCTGAGCGTCGTGCCGAGGCGCTTCGTCGCGCAGAGGGACTGATTCGCGAGATCTGCCGTAGCTGGGAGTTTATGACCACCAACGAGTTCAATCCGCTGACAGTTGCACTCCGGTTGTGCGATGCCAGCGCTACTCTTGGCCTGAGCTACGAGGATTTCAGACATTTGCAGGCGCAGATGGAATCAGCACTATCCAACGTGGTTGAAGAGTATCACACTGGGTTTACGGAATCCATCATGGTTTACAGCGATTTGCGTGAGCAGCTGTTTGATGCCCAGGATGCAGTGCACGCCTTGAAACGCAACCTGCTTCGCACGCGTGAATCATTGCTGCAGAAGCGTACAGCAATTGGATCATTGCTGGTGAAGAGTAACAGATTTGGAGAAATGCTGCGCATTATCGATCGTATTGAAGAGATCAAGAAGCTGCCTCGAGAGCTGGTTGCGTTTAAGAGAGAAAAGAAGTTCTTGACGGCAGCCAGTGGATTGTTGACGGCTCTGCAAACACTGAGTGCACCTGAAATGAGAAAGATTGCAGCATTTGGTGAATTGAGAGCGCAGCTGGAAAGAGAACGAACCATGCTGGTGGATGTGTTGATTGATGAGTTGCACAATCATGTTTACTTGAAGAGTCCCTATTGCCAGAGAAAGCCATCACTGTGTTCGTTATTTAATAATAATAATTCAAACAATGCTAGCTCAACCAGTAGTGTTAGTGGACAAACTGTGGGCATAACGGGTGGATTAGTGCCTGGTTCAAAGAAGACTGGAGATGGAGCTGGAGATGGTGGAGATGCTGCAGCTGCAGCAGCGAGTGGATTGGATAAGAGCCCAGAGGCAGATTCGTTTGGATATGTAGAAGTGATTATTGTGTCGCTGGAAATGCTGGGCAGTTTGGGAGATGCGTTGAATGCGGTTTCTGAGAGAATCCCAGTTGAATTGCATCAGTTTGTGGAGGGAATCATATCAGAAGTTGAAGAGCGCCATAAAGCAAGCAACGATACAAATGATGTATTGGCTTTGATTGATCAGCAGATGCTAGGAAGCACATCTGCCAACTCATCAACCAACAGCAGTGGTAAATCGGATAATAACACAGAAGTTGTGGAGGAGTTGATTGGATTGTTGTTTGCTAGATTGGAATCCGTTTTGGAGTATCATCATCATGTGCTGAACATTGTGGATGGAATTGCTCAGCGTGACTCTGTGGCGAACTCATTGAAGAACAATACCAACATAGCCAACCAGAATGCGATCCGTAGAAGCATTATTGGGAACCAGACGAGTGCAGTTATAGCCAAGTATCGGTACACTATGAAGCAAGTGTGGAAATATGTGCAGGCAGAAGTCAAAGCAGCCATTTATGACTATTTGGCCGATCCAACCAACTCAACTGCAGCTGCCTCATTGTTAACTGTGTTGAATCAAACTGCGCGTCATGGCCGTCCAAAGAGAGACAAGTCAAAGAATCTGTTTTCCTTTGGACAATCTACCCTACGTGGCTCAAATGATCCTCTGTTTAAACCTGTGGATGATTTGCGATCTGCTCTGGTCACTCCTCGTCTGGCTGCATCGCTATCTTCAACTTCAACTGACTCGACTGATGCAAAGAAGAGAAGCACAATCACAGCAAGTGGACATCATCGTTCAGATTCTTCATCAGCTTCAGAACAGCGCAATTCTTCATATGGAACACCAACCATTACACTCGATGACTATTCAGAGAAACACGCAGTGATTGGACATCGTAAACTGGCCAAACCCAACATTGAACACGTGTCAATAGTGCTGCCAATGGCACTTCGGATGCTGGATGATGTTTCAACTAACAATGTTCTATCAGACTCTGAGGTGAATGAATTTAGATTGTTTTTGCGAGAGTTTTTCATTTCACAATTCTTGCCGCTGGCTGAATCGCATGCATTCTACCAACTGGATAAACACTTGAACAGCTCAGATGCATTCCATCCAGACTCAGAAGTGTATCATTGCGATAGACCAGTGTTTAAAGGCGCAGTTGCCATAATGCCTATTCTCCATAAACTGGGAAGTATGCTGGAGTCAGTTCCATTCTTCAATCACGAGTATCTGGAGTTGATTGAAAAGCTAATGAGAAGATACTTTGAAAAGTGTCATCTGATCTTCACTGATATGGTCAGTCCGCGCGGTGGCTCTTCTCTTTCCATCGAATCTTCGTCAGACGCAGCCAGCACAGTCAGCAGCGCCTCTCAGAATAGCAGAGAGTATATTAGCACAAACTGGGCTAAAGATGAGGATTTACTGCAGCTATTGGATATGAAGTTAAGATTGGTTGGAACTAAAGGTGGAGACACATTTGACAGATCCTCTTCTAAGGAGATTGAATTGGAGCACGACTTAAAGGGTGAAAAGTCGTTCCATCATGGCGATTTAATGTTTGATCCAAAGAGACTCTCATTCCTTGCTCATTGTCATAACAGTGCTGAATGGCTGGTTGAAAAGTTAACTTCTCTGTCTAAATGGAAGCGTGATCAGCAGCAGTCAAATATATCTGTAACAGTAACAACAGCAGCAACAGCAGCCATTGCATCCAGCTCAGCGGTGTCCACTCCTTCAACTTATGCTGCTGCTGCTGCCATTAATCCACAAACTGCAGCTCAGCTTGATGCGCGTCGTCGAATGGAGGCAGTCAGATCTCGCTTGTATGACTTGACTGAGAAGTTCCGTTCGTTAGCCACAACATCGATCATTATACTGCGCATTGAGTTCCGCGTTCACGCAATGTACTACATTGATTTGGCTACTCGTGAAGGCTCCTATTTATTGCGGGAAGAAGCCACTGAACCTGACCCATATGTCCAGAATCTGAATGCTGATTTGGTTTCCTGCGAAGCTGGTCTCTCTGAATTTTTGCCTCCTTCTAAGATGAACTTTGTGCTTGGTGGAATCTCTACTCTTGTTGGCAACCTGCTTGTGGCCAATACTCGTTACATCCGGCGCTTGAATGCAGCCGGCAATCGCAAGATGATTCGCAATGTGCTGGCTCTCCAGCAGAATCTGACCAATCTGGGACTGCCTGGTGAGACTGGATTGGCTCGCGCTAGACAATACTTTGAGCTGTTTGATTTGGGAGTGAGTGGCATCATTGCAAAGATTGGAGAAGATGGTGGCCCTCCCATGTTTTCACTGAATGAGTATCAGAGATTGATGGGCTACATTTATGAGAATGAGGATGCTGAGAATGGTGAACTGGAAATCTCGGCTCGTGCTTCGAACCTGGTCAATTCTGAGCGGTATCAGATGTATGTCCAACATGAAGTTCAGCTTCGCGATGCATTTAACAATGCGTCTCGTCATCGTTAATTATTAAACAACTTTTTACTTTTAATCGGAATAACTGTGCTTGTTCCTGAATAGGATTTGCTGCGGCATGCTTTTCTTTTGGTGTCGTGTCTCGATTTCTCTCGTAGAAGTGCTGAGTTCACGGACCATCGCCTCCTTCCTTTTTTTTTTCTATAGTCAACTCTGTTTTTGTTAGCCGTGTCCTGTCTTCAGTTCATCTACTCTCAACTGACTAAACATACACTTTCCGCGATGAGCAAGCTAAAGTCAAAGCTGAAGACCATTCTCAGAGCCATTGGGCTTCGCAAGTCATTATTTCGCCGCAAGAGGACATCGAAGGCATTGAATCGAGCAACAGACTCTTATCGCAAAGGAGGCTATAACGACGCCTTCCATTTACTTGGATTGCCTGATGACATATTGTGGTATCTCGCCAAGTACCTCTCCCGTGCCAACATTGTCTCTCTGCTGCTCACATGCCGCGTGTTCCATACCGTGTTTGAGAACGAGGTGTACATGGTACATCCACCCATTTTCACCAACCGAGCCATCAATCTCATCCTGGCAGCATCCACCAATAAACCTGACGGTGCTGATAGTGATGGTGGTGGTGGATTGAATCACAAGGTGCGCCGTATTGACAACCGACGAGGTCGTTTATTAACAGGCGACATCAGCAGCAGCCTGCACTTGTGTGTACCCAATTTGATAGAGCTCGTGTTTGATCTCAAATACGGCTGGTATATCGGCAACGTTCACAATCTCAAACAACTCCAGCGTCTCAAAGTCTGTGTCAAAGACAATACCATTTTACGAGATGTAGACACACTAATGGACGATGTGGTCAAATGTGAACGACTGCGTCTTGTTGAATGGGTTCTTCGTGATGACAGTGGAAACAAGTGGCAACAGGCGTACTATATCTCAAAGACCATAAAGAAACACGAACTATTGCCATCTGAAATCAAAGAAGATGAATGGCAAACGCAGCATCGAATCTCAATGTACGATCGCAAAATGGGAAGTAAGGAAGAGTTGAATGAAGTTGCCAAGTACTTGTGGAGATTGAGTATTGATCACACATTTAGAGGAAACTCAGCATGTTGTGGAGAAGACAACTATCAGCTGTTTAGATCAGGAACCGATGTGGTGTTTAAGCGGCTGATATCGCTGAGAGTTCCAGTGTGTTGTTGTCCATTGGATTGTTTGGAAGTGAGTGCAGAGCGGTTTCCGGAACTACAGAATCTGACACTGACGTCAAACATAGCAAGTTGCATTCAAGGCGGCAATGGTGATATCCGCGCGAATCGATATGGATTTGGCAATAGATATGATATGTTTAGGTATCATTGGCCGAGACATATGACGAACCTGGATATTGAGGGACAAGGCATTTGGATATCAATGTTTGATGGAATTGTAAATGAATTGCCTTCGTTGCAGTGCATCCGTGTGTGTTTACATAGTGTAGCAAATATGGAAGGCAGTATATTCTACTTGGATCAGTATGCAGAGAAGTTGCCAATGCTACGCGAGTTGGCTGTTTCTGGCGCAAATAGCATCATAATGGACTTTGACGGCGGATACCCCCTACCATTGTTGCAAAGATTGGAGCTGTCGTCGATGAAGCAAGTTTCTGATGCCACGTTCTTATACATTCTGCGTATTCCCCGCCTCTATATCCTTCGATTGACCAATGCTCCAATCTCCGCACCCTTGTCTGTTCTCTCTTTCTGTTTGCACTATGGTGCTCGTGTTAACAAGCCAAGCGATATCCACGAGTTTGTCTATCTGCAGCCATATCCCGGCGAACAATTCATTCTGGGTATGCTTGAGCATGTTTTAGTGAAACTGCGTCGACTCGGCATCACTTTTGACGATGGCAGACTGTGGTCAATTATTCGAAAGAAGTATCCACACATTGAGTCCACAATGGGTTCGGATGCAATAATGACACCGCCGCCAACAAAGACTAAATCGAAGCGAAGATTGAAGTTGTTTAGTCGTAATAAACATTAAAGCTTTTTAAGAGATGAAAGTAAAGTTCGTTTAGAGAATGAGGTTAGCGAGGAAACGACGGCTGTGAGTTGCTCCTTTGATTGTGGGTGATCGGATAAGGCGGATTTGCCGTGACGATTGATGAACACTTTGAGAAGGTTGGCAAACGGAATGCTGGATAAACAATGTGGACTGAGCACAGACAGTGCATTAATAAATGTTGGAACAGCACTGCTGTTTGTTGGATCGGATGAAGATGGCCAGCTTGTAGGGGAGATTGTCTCTAGCAAAGACATTAGCACCGCAACGAGACTTGTTCCCGTAATTGCCAAACAAGCCTGACCTCCACTCTCGGCTGAGGTGATGATTGCTTTGGACATGCTCTGAATCAAGTCAAGTAGCTGGACATCTGTCAAGTGTTTCAATGACACAACTCTTCCTACCAAGTCCAGAGCTTGATTCGAAGCTTTGCCACAGCATTCATCAGTAATCGGAACCAGCAGTCCGTTTAGAGCAGCTCTTGGTTTGTTTCTCGCAAACTCTGATACTGCATCAACCAGTGCTCGAGATGGAGGCTCTGATAGTGCAACTAGTGATGGATACACAATGCGGTGAGCAAATACAGTGGCTGCATCCGATGCAATCGCACTCGCAGAACAGATGGAAAGTATTGCTGGCACGACTGTCGATGCTTCGAATGGCTGAACACTGGCAATAGCAGCATCGTTTTGGACCAAGATGGACTCAAGAGCAGTGCTTGGTACATTCAACAGCATTGCTGACAGTTGCTTTTCAAACTCGCCAATGTCCAACATTGTGTTTGGCTGACATCGAGATAGCCATTGATCAAACCATTCAATGTGAGCACTATGTAGTCTGAGAGCGTCAGCACTGCCTCCGCCGTCGTCGCTGTGTCTCTGCAGTGCTGTTTGAGCTGACGTTTGCCTGGATTGCTGCGACAACAGTTCATTCTGAGCTGCTTGCTTCATCATCGCCAGCCGTTTCCTCCGATCTTCGACATACCTCAAACCGCCAACAGCTGTCGTGATATCTGTCGTCGTTGTCGTTGTCTGTGTAATCCTGACACCTCCAAATAGCGCCACCTTTACGTCTGCTGGCACTTCGAGGAACTGTTTCATATCTATCTCCATGGCTTCGTGAGTATTGGAAGGAAGGAACAGGATTATTTACAAACAAATAAAAATACAAACAATGGATTGATGCTGGAAAAAAGATCATTATCACTCAACGAGTGTTACCCAAGAAGCACGAAACTGGAAGGAGGGACAGTATCAATGGAAGAATATGATGAGCCAACTCGATTGTGCAATGTTGTCTATCGAGTACGACAAGACAATATTGTATATGAGATTCAGAGGATTAAAAGGGAGTCCAGAATCCTCCCCAAAAGGGTCTGGACGGAAGCGTAATGAGAGTCAGAAAATAAATCATTTTTAATTAATTCGCTCTCATTGCAATTGATAAAGTTACCATTACCATTGCTCAATTTCGTGGCTTGGTTTATTCTTTTACGAGGAGGAACCTCAACCTTCGAACCAAGCTCATCCCAGTTTTCTTTCTTTTTTGTGCTTCTCAATTTTGACTAGCTTCAGTATAGCAGATGGATCACCTTCGAAGTGCGTTCGGTCGACTGCGTTCACTGCGCAATGATGGCGATACGCCTGCTACATCGCCTATGTCTCGCTTAGATGCGTCTTTACAGCTGAGTCCCATCCAGCTGCTGCCACCAGAACTGCTCGAGCTCATCTTCCAAGCCACCGGCGACCACAAGCCAACTCTCAATGTCCTTTGCCGCACGTGTCCTCAGTTCCTCGACATGGCTCGCCGTCGCTTATATCGCAGCACTACCCTTTACGAACTCGATGTGGCTCTGGATGGAGGCGGGTCAGCTGTTATCGAGCAGCGGAAGCGCTTGTTTGACGAGAATCTCGAGCGTCTGCATCTGAAGCATTGGAGACACGATGCTGACACTGTGGTCACGGCCAGCGTCATTCCCCACGTCCGCACATTTCTGGAGACTGCCAGCTTGCCACGACTTGGGCTGCTTCGCATTGAGTTTTTGACGGAGCTGGCTCTTGCTTCTCTCGAATGGCTCGTTGTGAATCGACATGATGGAATCGCTAAACAGATTCGCGAGCTGGTTGTTTACTGCAGCACTGACTATATCGACCGCGCTATCCCTCTTGGTAAACTGTTGGACCAGCTGACGGATTTGGACTATAGTCGAGTTTGGTTCCACGCCAGCGATGAAGCAAATGGACCAGATGATGGCGATCTGGATCGTGCATTGGTAACGCCAGACAAGGTTGTAGCCTTGATTCCGCGCCACTCGAAACGAGTTGCATTTACGACTATACAAGCGTTTGATTATGAAGTCTATGAAGCTATTCGGCAGCACACTGCTGGCCGACTGCATCAGTTCTACGACACCGGTGCATCCCACGATGAGAGACACATTGTGAACATTCTGACCAGTTCGCTCACTCAGCCTGTTTCATCAAGAGCAGTGGCAACAACTGGGATTGCAAAGTTGAGAATCAACTCATCTATTCTACAGAATGCAGCGGTGCGCACAGCTATTGGGAATGTCAGTGGTCAGCTCCATACACTCTCTATCATCACATGGGACGACGTTGGTGCATATCTGACTGATGACATCACTGAAATGTTTGTTAACCGCACCTGGCCAAATCTGCAGTTACTGGAACTCACCGGCATTCAGCCACAAGACCTTGGCGGCGGCATGGGTGCATTCCTCAAACAGCTGGTGCCAGTCATGCCATCGCTCTTCTTTTTAAGCTGGATGCCGTATGGTTCGCTCACTGGTCGCTATCTACCGTTTTATGAAGCAGACGACCAGCTCACGCACTATGTCAACATGGCGCGCGAGGCTGCTGAGGCCATCTCTGCGTTCAAGAATTTGACTGTGGTGGACATGACATTCAGCGAGAAGACTCCAGAGCATATCAATCTGCTCATCTCCATGTTGGCAACTCATTGGAGCAACTCTAAACGTGCCAAATCCTCTCGAGTGGCCAAGATTGTTGTTTGTTCATGGATGGATGAGAAAATAGCAGCGACTGTCAAGTCAAATGCATATGCGATGCTTCCTCAGCGCTTTAGCTCCAATAACTCGTTTGTCATTACAAAAGTGCCCTCATTCTAAACCAGTCACTTTCAATGCTTGTCTTTTCTTGAACATTCTTCGACAACGATATTACTATAATATGAATCAATACTTCAAAACAAGTTTGTTTTTTGAAAAAGTTTACTACGAATTTGTGAGCAAATCATAAAAAAAATTAAGCCTTGCAAAAAAATTGGAGCGCAAACAAACCTTCTCTCAAGCATACTTTTGTTGTGAATGAAGCAAAGACTGCGACGATACGCTTATTTGGAGCGAGCGCGCATCTTTCTTCTCTTACGCTTGAGACGTCTCTGACGCTTCTTATGCCACTTATCGCGCATTGTTTTTCTCGGCTAACCTTTTTACGGGGAAGTGTGGAAAAGAATGCACGGGACTGTAAATAACATATATACAAAACAGAGCAATACAACGTGTATAACAGTGGTGGTGTATCTTGTCAGTACAAGGCTGTTTGTCGTGTTGATCAGCAAGTGTGACCGTGTTGTTGTTGTTGTTGTTGTTGTTGTTGTTGTTGTTCCTGTTGTTGTAGATCGAGACAGCGTGCTGTCGCTCTCAATCTGCAGTCTGACGCGGCTGTGGTCAGCAACGGAACGTGATAGTACTTACATTTAGAAAAAGTTGTGGAGGAGGAGAGCAAGACCAAACAGCAGTTTCAGTCGGCGCTCTCACTGTTCTTTTTGGACCGTGTCTCTCACGCTTGTCTCAGAACACGTCGCTGTTTCAGTCTGTCTGTGTTACACCAAATTAATTTAAATTCAAAATTAAATTCAATTTACGCGCACGTGAGGGATATAATCCACATTCGCGATAGAAAGCAACAAACGAATGAAAGTAAAGAGTGCATGCAAGTGGTTAAAAACAGCCATGCATGGTTCCTTAAACTAATTGTAATAACAGAAATTTGTTGAAAAGTTCATAAAGTGATCGAATGATGTCCTATTCGAATCTATTTTTGACATATTCAACATGTGCAAGTGCATTATACACATTGTTAACTTTCAATTCTTATCATGCATCCATACCCATCAGGCGATGCCTTTATTGCTTCCTGATTCCCCACTGTCCGCCTATCAATTTCGCGACATGCCACCACTTCCACTTCTATTTTCACTTCTATTTTCACCTTTTTCACCCCAGCCTTTACTAATACTACTACTCCTCTAATACGATTAGTTATGACTCTCCATCGAATTTCTACTGCAGAATGTGGAGGGTATGGGAGTTGACGTCTTCAGCTCTCGCGCGCGCGGTATGTGTACGCGTGATGTGTGTATGGTATGTGGAGTGCAGCCTAATTTAGACAGAGACTGAGCGAGTGAACTTGCTTGCTCATTGCCAATTCTTTACCTTTTTTTCACAGCAAGCATGAAAAACTTGGAATCCTGTGGCGTGATTGGACGTTATCTCTCGTCGATGTCTGAGATACCATTCCCGCCCAATATTTTTTCAGGCTGCTGTCACCACCACCAACTGTCGTTGCTACCGCCGCTACTGGCTCCACTAAAGGCAACTCGTCTCCCATACTTCTTTGCTCGTAGACCACTTTCCGCTACTTAATCTACTTCTTTCGTCGCCTTCTTCAGCTTCCTTCCCTTCCCTTTATCCCCGGCACTCCTGCCTCGAACTCGAACCCCGCCACCAGCTCACTCTCCCTTATTCCACGCAGATCTCCAGGATCGCCTCCACCTCCTTGACGCTCCCCGCTCCCGTGCTCTCTCTCTCTCTCTCTCTCATCTCTACCAAACAAGCCTACTCTACTCTACTCTACTCCAGACAAAATGACTCGCCCCAGCAACATTGGTATCCGCGCTCTCGACGTGTACTTCCCAAGCCGCTTCGTCGACCAGACCGAGCTCGAGCAGTTCGACGGTGTCAGCGCCGGCAAATACACCATTGGCCTCGGCCAGCTCAAGATGGCGTTCACTGATGACCGCGAGGACATCCATTCCTTCTGTCTGTCCGCCGTCCAGAACTTTATGGAGAAGTACGGCGTCAAATACGAGGACATTGGCCGTCTGGAAGTTGGTACCGAGACTATTGTTGACAAGTCCAAGAGCACCAAGACAGTGCTGATGCAGCTGTTCCAGGAGTCGGGCAACTTCAATGTGGAGGGTATCGACACTACCAACGCGTGCTATGGCGGCACTTCGGCGCTGTTCAATGCATTGCAGTGGGTCGATTCGTCGTACTGGGACGGCCGTCTTGCACTGGTCGTTGCTGGTGACATTGCCGTGTATGCCAGCGGTCCAGCTCGCCCAAGCGGTGGTGCCGGTGTTGCTGTCATGCTGGTTGGCCCTGATGCTCCTCTCGTCGTTGAGCCACAGCTGCGTGGTACCTACATGGACCACCTGTATGACTTCTACAAGCCAGACCTGTCCAGCGAGTTCCCAGTCGTTGACGGCCCACTCTCCACCAAGTCGTACGTTGCTGCTCTCGACAAGGCCTACTCTGCCTACCTTGCCAAGCTTGCCATCTCTGAGCCAGAGACTCCCAGCGACCGCTCTGCATTTGACTACCATGTCTTCCACTCGCCATACACCAAGCAGGTTGCCAAGGGCTTCTCCCGCATGACTTACCACGATTTTGTCCGCAATCCATCCGCTGCCGAGTTTGCCTCCGTCGCTGAGCAGTTCAAGGGCATCTCCGATGATGACTCCTACACCAACAAGGATCTCGAGCGCGCTTTCATTGGTCTGGGCAAGGCTGAGTACAAGAACAAGATTGAGCCATCCCTGCTTGCCGCCAAGAACATTGGCAACATGTACTGCGCCTCCGTCTACTTTGGCCTCGCCTCGCTGCTGGCAACTGTTTCCGCCGAGACTCTCCACGGCAAGAGAGTGGGCATGTTCTCTTATGGCTCTGGTTGCGCTGCTACCATGTTCTCCATCCGCGTCGTTGGCTCCACTGCCACCATTGCCGAGAAGATGGATCTGCAAAACCGCCTAGATGCCCGCATTCACGTCAAGCCAGAGCAGTATTCCGAGATTATGAAGCTGCGTGAGGAGACTCATCAGCTGAAGGAGTACGATCCAGTTGGTGATGTTTCCGTCTTGGCTCCAGGCACTTTCTACCTGACCAAGGTTGACTCCAAGTTCCGTCGGTCTTATGCCCGCGTTCCTCTTGCCGCCTCCAACTAATTTACACCATCCACCACCATCCACCACCCATCCATGATCCACCATCTGACCCCTCCCCTCACCGTCGCCTTATTTCTTTGCTAACAACATTCCCTTAACGATCCATTCATTCATTAATTCGTTCGTTTTCTTTCGCCGAGAATAGTATTCTTTATAGTAGCGTAATTATAAATTATATTAAAAGTAATTTACTTTTTAGTTAGTTGATTGAGTAGAGCGGTCAAGTCACCAGCAATCGCAGGCGTCTTTGTCTTTGCAATAATCTGCTTGAGAACCTCGGCATCTCGATTCTCAAATGCAGCCTGTCCAGCCTCCTTGTACATTTGTGCGCTCAGGTACAGCCCTGGTCGAATTCCAGCATCACATTTGGGAATGTATTTGGCCGCTTCCTTGGCACTGTGCGCTGCCAGACACTGCTCGACGAATGGCAGATATCCAATGGGCGACTTGGGTCTTGACTTGGCCAGTCGCTCAATTTCGCCCCAGTCACGGCGCTCGGCAAGTGCACGCAATGTAATCCACCATTGGCGCTTGATTGGAATGGAAAACTCGGATTGAAGCTCAGCAGCTCGACCAAACATGCCCAGGAGAACACACTTGTACAGAGTCTCCGTGAGAGTCAAGCCCAGGAATGATGAAGATGATGAAGATGATGCAGAGGATACCGATGTAGATGCAGATGAGGCGGTCGAGATTGTGGCTGGATGGCCAACTTCACGATCAAGACGAGCTTGGAACTCAACCAGTCGCTTCTGAGTGGCAATGGCAGCTGATTCAAACTGAGAGCTTGGATCCTCAGCAAACATCTTGGAAACACTAGCCAGCTTTGCACCAAGAATCTCTGCATCAGTGCCAGCTCGCGTCATATCCGACATTCCACCCAATGCAGCCGAATCACCATGGGCTGCTGATGCTGCTGCCGTATGCTCTGGTTCAAGGGCAGCTGCCGATGAGAAGCTGCCACTGCGTCTAACTCGGCCGAGGTGTCCATGGGAATGTCTCTGTGCCGATTCAGCCTCCTCGCGTGCAATGCGTTGAGTTCTCTGCAAATCCAGAACACCTTCCAATGCCAGATATGCCACATCTACACGGCGATCGTCTTGATAATAAAAATTACGCAGCATATCACGTCCACCGTTGGTGTCATCACTCGGGCTGCTGCTGCGAATAAACTGCTCAAACAAGTTGCATGCCAATGGCTGGCCACTGATCAGCTTGTAAAACTCACCAAGCGACATTGCACGGTATGCCATCAATATCACATAGTAGACCAAGTCATCGTCTCCGCTCTCAATGGCTTTGCCTAAAGCTCGCGCATCCTCACCGATGTTCATCAGCAGCGGGACTTGATCAGCTGCGCGTGGCTCATGATCCAGTAGACGAGCAGCGAGACGGCGAGAGCCAGTGACACTGGTGGCAGTTGCAACAATCTCAGCAAAGGATAGACCACGGTAGTTGCGAAGACGAGCCATTAAAGTGCGATAGAGAGTGTCATCGTCAACGTTTGGAGAAGCGTAAATGGTGGCACAGGCCCAATCAATCAACACTCGATCAGGTCTAAATCCAAGATATTCACAAATGCGCATTGCCAGTAAATGATGGCCTCTTGCAGTTAATCTACCCAGCCAGATATCAGGTGACTGTGACTGGTACATTGACGCTGTTAATGGAATGCCGACACTGGGTTCACGCAGTGCATTCACTACTCTTAAAGTACGACACATTTCAACCAAACGGTCGCTGTCGTACACATCAAGGAAGCTTTTACCAAACGAAGCTGCACGCAACAATGCTTTCTGAGTGGCGATGTTGTGCTCTTCACCAGCAGCAGTGATACAAGTGGTTACAGCTGAAGCCAACTCATCTCTGATTGATCTAATGTTTTCTTCAGCACGAGCAGAGCGTCTTTCAAATCTGTCGAGTGCATCATACAAGATTGCAGCTGGAGCAGTTGAGCCAATGGCAAACACTTGGGAGATTGAATCAGGAACTCTTTGAAGCAAATCACAATAGTTATTACTAACAACACGAATACATCCATGGTCTGATATCAAACACACCGTCTCGTCCAAATGTATCTTTATTGAGTCTCCATACAGCGCCACAACCGTCAGTGATTGCAGAACTTCTGATGGATGCGATACATTTAACACTACTGCATCATTGCCACACCATACCAATTGGGCATCTGCACCGCCACTGGCTGAGATGGGAGATACATCAACCACAGCCAGGCTCTGTTGGAAATCAGCAGTTACAACCAGTACTTTGGCAGAAATGTGATTAAACAATGCAATATGACTGCCATCGGGAGAGAGCGCCATCTTGTTAAACGGACCATGCTGATGTAACAGTTGATCAGTGCAGCTGCGTGCATCAATGACAAACACTGTGTTTTGTTTACATACAAGCACTTCTACGTGTCTATTGCGGGCCAAATGAACTGGCGCCACTGTCCAGCATCCATTGAAATCCTCCATCGTCAGCTGAGGATCTGCCAGTATACGAGGTCTTGGTTCTAACAGGTTGTTCACAGCAATGAACTTCATGTTTCCAGTTAATGCAACCAATCCATTGCCCCAAACACGTGCATCAATCACTCCGTGCTCAGATGCTTCCAATCCAAGTGAAAACTGTGAATGTGTTCGACTGGAACCGCTAGCACCACCCATTGCACCACCCACATCGCTACCAGGGGATAGTGAGGATGCAATAGAAGATACGGATGAATCGATTCTATAGATGCGAACAGCTGCATCCGAATAAACCATAACAAGCTCCTCACGGTCTGTCCAGCCAAATCCAACGACACTGGTCGTCGCTGCATTTGGATTCTCAATCTTCCGCAATGGCTTGCCTGCCGCGCTGAACACATATATCGACAAGTCGAGCGTAGTCTGTGCCAACGATATCAATTCTGTGCGTCCATACTGCTGTCTATTCTGTTGCTGCTGCTGCTGTTGCTGGAGAAGGGTGTTTGCAGCAACCAGCTTTGAGGGATCTCTCATAACCGCGATGGGACCGCCTTGAGGTGCACCAACAACACGTAGCGCGGTCAAGTCAACGTTGGCGTCATCGTTGCCAAGCGTGGTCCACTGCATTTCATACAACCGCTCGCGTCGGTAGAACTGATCGTTGAGCACCTGCCAATCAGCAGCTGGATGAGGTAGCGTAGACCCATACATTGCTGTTGTCGCTTACACGTTGTCACTGTTGCAGTTGTTGTCACTGTCGTTGTTGCAGTCGTTGATACAAGATGCCTCGAATAGGAATAAGAAAAAGAAATCGTCAACAAGTTCGCGCTACAACACACTTGCTCATCTCTACCAAATACACCTCGTCTGCGTGGATATGCACAGATTAGAGAGGTTCATCAAGAAGGTCACTGCCAAGGCCAAGCGCCAATCGACGGCATCAGAGCCGCTGGTGCCTGCGTTCCCCCTCGTCATCAAATCCTCCAACGAAACACTCGACCAAACAACTGCCGTCAGTCAGCTACTTCGTCTGCCGCCTGAACTCTTGCGGATGATATGGCAGTTTACCAACGACGCGGACCCTTGGCGCCAGCGTCTTACCTGTCGTATCCTCTACGAAGTCTTGACCGACCTGGCATGGCGCGACCAGCTCCCATTCTTTGTGTCACGCCCTGGCGTTGGTATGCCAAACCTCGCTGTTTGCCGTCAATACGGTCATTTGGCGCGGTACTTGTCGACCCCACGGGTTCTTGCCACCTGGCCACATCCGCGTCACTGGCCAGACTTGTTTCCAAATGTCACTTGGTTCGCGTTTGATATGCACAGCCCGGAGGTGGCAATGGTGATGATCGAGACATTTGATGAGTGTATCAAAAGAATGGCAAACTTGCAGAAGCTTGAATGTGTCGTTCGATCATTCTCGTTAACGTGGCACGACCAACTTTTAGGATGTATGGATAATCTGGTGAGTTGGATGGTTGACGGTAAGACACTGCCGAGAATGAAGCGAGTCATCATTTCGTACTTGATTAGCCAGGAACGTGATCAAGCACTGCTGACGAAGGTTATCAATGCATTTGAGCCAGTCAAGAGCCGTGATATTTTGCGAATCAAGTTGAGGACTCAACAGTTGATTGGAGCGGGCGATAAACCTTCAGATGTCTCATTTGAGACAATAGCCGAGTATCTTGACGCGTTTGATTATGCAACCTGGGATGCTAAAGAGTGTTACAGTGCGGTAAATGGTCGCCTGCTGATGAATGCTGCCAACCAGCTGATCCAACTGCCTCATCTGCGCAATTTGAGATTGTTTGTATGCAATTGTGGTATTGGTGATTACTCGCAATGGAATCCGTCTACCTTCCCGTGTCTTCAGTCACTCTCCCTCTCTGGATACTCCAGCCATTGTGCAACTCGACCGAAATCAAGCTATTCATTTACAGAGAGATCTAGTGCTGCGGCCATGTTTGAGCATCAGTGGCCAAATGTGCGCAAATTCACATTCAACAGCAAGACTGTCCCGCCAATGGCATTCAAAATGACATCCTGTATGACACGCGCTACTTTTATTGATATCAAGGTTATCGTCTCGCTCATGGAACATCGTGCAACCTTCTACATTGATACCATGTCTGTGTCGACGCCCTATCTTCGCGAGTTGACTTATTGCGGAGAGAATCATGCCAGGTACTTGAATGACATCTCTCTCACCACCTCAGCAATCACTGGCACTCGTTATTTTCCACATCTTTACAAATTGTCTCTTGGTCATTTCAATTTTGCAGATGGTGGCACATTCGCAGCAATTCTCTCGCTTCCATCCCTTGCGCATCTCACATTGACGTGGTGTACATTAAACGAATCAGAGGTATTTGTGAAGGCAATGGTGGCTGGTATTCCAAAAGGTGGATGTGGCGTGAGGAATATCAACATGAACAGAGGCCGCGGCTGTTATGAGAAGGCAACAGTGATTGCAATTGGGCAGCATTGTCCGAGGTTGCAGAAGTTGAACATTTCACGAAGCTCATCACCGGATTACCTCAATATCATCAAAAAGAGCCTTCCTAACATTGAAATTACTGATTATATGTGATCCTTTGAATAGTTTGTAAAAAAAAAAGGTATTAAAATCTTGAGAATATGCAAGGTCCCAGACTGACCTGCATTGTCGCACAAACCTCACTGTGAGTATTATTGAAAGAAGTCAACCCTCTTTTCAGTCGAATTGGGTTGTTGTCTCTCTCTCCTACGCGACTCACTACAACGCGTTTTTTGTAACGACCTTTTCTGACTACGACAATGAACGACCAAACACACTTCAGACTCTTCGACTTGCCTGGCGAACTCGTTGAGTATATTAGCTTCTTCTTTGATGCTAGCGAAGCTCACGAGCTCCTGAGTGTGTCTCCTGTATTCCATTGTTTGTTTGCCAAAAGAGTGTGGTGGCAGCTTGATCCGAGAGTGTTCTGTTTATCAGAACCAACGCGCTCAATGGCACTTGCACGATATGGCAAATTGGTTCGATACATTTTTCTCGGTGATGAAATCTGCTCTGCTATCAAATCAATTATCGACCAAAATGTTTGTATACACGATGTTTTTTCAGTATTTTCTGGTGTTACTACATTGAAAATAATCATTGATCACGACCTTCTTGTGTCAAATGGAATACAGTTTACAGACATCATAATGTGTTTCCCGATATTATATAATCTGGTTGTTGTAATAGAGAAAGATAATCAGCCTTACGATTTAGTTGCTCTGGCAGATGCTATAAACCACCGACTAAGTAATCAAAGCATGAATCCAATAGAATGTCTAAGCTTGGAATACTTTGTCGAAGATGTTGATAACCCATGGGCTCGGCTGTCCAGTTTCGTACAAATGGTCTCGTGTGGTATGAAAATTAGAATAAACCCTATGCTTACTACTCATATTCTCCCCTCTCAATCTGAACTTCAGCATTTGAGCAAGTATCTTGTAAAAACTCCTGAAATACAGATACATGAAGATACACAGTATTGTCATGCCGCACTAAATCGTTTATTGTTTTGGAAATCTCTTGACATGCCCAGCTCAGTATCTTATCCGAAATTGCGCGGGTTGAATTTACAGACATGTTGCATGAGCTCTAATACTTATGATTATGAGGATATCACACCAAGTAACTTCCCCCGTCTTCGAACTATAAAAATTACTGAAAATGAATGTGAAAATATGATATCACACTCATATCCACCAGCATGGGAAAGGGTCCTGTTTCAGAGTTGGCCGTATCTCAATACGCTGGAAATATCAGTCAA
>MU602768.1:35393-46600 GCA_025201865.1 Ramicandelaber brevisporus | reverse complement strand
TGTGTCTGTGAGGTTGCGTGTGAATGCTCTCATGAAGGATTCCTCGTTCGAATTCGATGTAAATGTTCAATAATGGAGTCCAGTATTCAAGCCACACTCTCTCCGTCTGAGCACGCGATGCACAGTGATATGCCTCTTTTGTACACTAGAAAGGGGGACCGAATCATGGTGATGTCACACCACAATCGGACTTTGCTCTTGGCAAACAAAAACAAAAATATGCTGACTGTTGCTGAAAATACAAAGGCCGCACCTTTGTCCAACATCCGCTGTGAATACGCACGCTCGCTCGCTCGCACGCCAGTCTTCCAGTCCTTCTTGTTCTTGTTCTTGTTCTTCTATTCTGTTCCATTTTCCGTCCTCTGCTGCAGCACTCTCTCACTCACTCACTCTCGCTGACTGGAGGTTGTTACACACACGCACCAACTGACCCACGAGTTCTTCGATTCTTTATAATAGAGTTTTGGTATCTTCCGTCTTCTTTTGAGCCACTTGCCGCAGACGTAAGCTCTTTGAACGCCCGCCAGCCCGCACTCCATCTCTCACACACACTACTCACTCACTCACACACACACCCACAAAAACGTTAATCACAAATCGTAACGTTTTCTTTCTGCTACCAGAAGAAGCTTTTCAACTACTGACGTCCGCGGTTGCCTCCAAGCGCCGCTCCCTTCATAGACTCGTATTCGTAGAGTCTACACGCCTTCCCTCCCCTCCTTCCTACTAGCCAGTCAGCCAACGAACAGCAACAGCAGCAACAGCAGCAACAGCAGCAACAGCAGCAACAGCAGCAACAGCAGCAACAGCAGCAACAGCAGCAACAGCAGCAGCAGTAGCAATACCAGTAACAGCACTGCCGATCTCAGCGAACCACTCGATCCAATCCCGTAAACACCGTGAAGCTTCTCGATTGCAGTCAAGCTTCGCCACTACTAGTCCGCCTCGATCTATCCCATAACAACCCAGCAGTGAAACGTGCGCTATCGTTGCAATGTCATTTGGTACTTGCTCCGCCGAAGCAGCCGTGGACGATGACATAGCCATGTCCACGGATGATGAGCCGAATAGTATCCCGCTCGCAGCCGCCGTCGAGCCGTCTCTGCTGCCTCTCTCTGTTGACGCAGCAGCAGCAGCAGCATTCGCAGTTACAATGGCCGCCGCATCCTCGTCGCCTACCAGCACCTCCGTCATTCCGTCACAACAGCCTGCCACAACCAATACCACCACCACCGCCACATCCTTGGGTGTGCTGCCCATTCCACTAGCCCTCCATCCCACACCCATGGCGGCAGTAGCAGCTTCTGTGATGATGCCTGCAGCCGTAGCAGTGACGGCACAATACATGGCGCCTGCGAGCGTAATCCCTCAACATCCATCCTTCCAATATCAACAACAATATCAACAACAATATCAACAAAAACCAAACAACAAGCACTCAAGTCAATCCAAGACACCGGAGTGCCAAGTCCGCTCTGTCAAGCGCGATATCCAGCTGGCCGCCAACGAGAACCAGCTGGATGGCCTGCTCCGCTTCATGCGCACCGCCCCGTCCCTGTGCACTGGTGACACCAACATTGTCCGCTATCGCATTGATGCTGATGACGAGACCGTTCATTGTGTCAAGTGGGAGGGCCGCTTTTACATCACCGCGCTGGATATTGCCAAGATTCTCACATTCCGCGTCCAGTACGATGCTGCGCCGCTGTCCAAGCTCCGTCGCAGTAGTGGATCGAATCAACAGTCCACTCCAAGCATCACTGTATCCGCCGCTGCCAACGAGTCTGGAACTGCCGCACTGCCTGCCATTCGTCGCCAGATTCTTAACCGCCGCAAGCTGAACGAGGCTCTGTTCTCTGACCTGCGCACTCTCCGTGTTGGTCAAGCTTGCATCCAAGTCGAGCCTGGCTGCGAGCTCATGGAGTTCTTGGCTACTAACAAGTGTCTGCGCTACCGCAAGAAGCAGAAGGTCTACTTCTGGGAGAATGTAGACCATGACGAGCTGTTTATTGAGGCTCTCCAGCGCCACAATCGCCGTCCATCCGCTGCATCCACCGACTCTGCTGCCCCTCGCTGCGCAGTCTTCGTGGAAGTTGGTGCTGATGCCAATGCTTTGGCTACTGCCAGCCTTGCTTCGCCCGCTTCCTCCACAACCTCCACGGCGACTCCTCCCCCGGCCTCTACCGTGCCAACTGCTGACTCCTCGAACTTCCTTGAGCAGCTGTTACACAACATGGACGCCGCAGTTCAACACTCGCCGCAGCCACCGCAACCACCGGCCATCGAGGTCGATGCGCTGGCTTCTCTGTTTGGCAATGCCGAATCTGTTCCGGGACTGCTGTCGACTAGTGCCTTCTCGTGCACGTCGCTCCCGCAACTCTTTGCCACACCCACCACCGCCACTGCCGCTGCAAACACCGCTGGTCCTGTTAACACGCTCTCTCTCCCAAGCGTGTCAACCATCCCAATGCACAGCGCTCGCTCCCAGCCAATTGACTTTGACGGTGCAATCAATGTCCCTGCGTCAAGCCCAGTTCCAGTTCCTGAGACCATTGTTCCCTCGTTTGATGTCGAGTTCCACCATCTTCTGTCCAGCTTGAACTCGCCAGTCAATGCACCAGCCACAGTTGCCACCTCCATCTCAGATATCCTCAGCCTGCCCTTGGCCCTGGCTCCCTCTGCTCTGGACTGGCCGCAAGCGACTAGCGCCGGCTCTTGGTCGCCACTTTCGTCGAGCAGTGCTGTTGTCTCACCAACCCGCACTGCCCATAACGACAACCTGGATCCTGCCTGCATGCTCACTAACACCAACACCACTAGCCACAGTCTCTTTGATGTGGTGCGTGCTTCGTCGCCAAGCGCCACATCTGCTGAGGCCTCACCTGTTAGCCACCAGCCACCGCACAAGCAGTTCCTGCCAATGCCAGCCGAGATTGCTGACCGCCAGACTCTCTCTGGCTGTGGCCGTCCAATGCAGTTTTACAAGAGCGGTACACTGCACCATGCTGGCGATGGAGAACACCGCCGCGTGACTTGTGCGGACGAGTCGATCTTTGCCTTGTCTGGATTGGCTTTTGACCCGGTCAACGGTTGGATCGATACCAAGGCTCCTGCCACTTCCTCCGCCGATGCTGCCTCTGCCTCTGCTTCTGTACCTGCTTCTGCTGTTGTGGAGCTACTACCTTTGCCATCCAGCTCCCGTAAGAGCGTTGATCTAGGTTCAGCTGCGCCGTCTGTGGCGTCTGATGATGAATCTGATGATCCTATTCACGGTCATGACAAGCCGCATCCATTTATCTGCAATGTTGCTGGCTGCAATCGTGCGTTTACTCGTCGCACTCATTTGCTGCGCCACATGAACATCCATACGAAGACTCAGTCATTCAAGTGTCCGGTTGAGGGCTGCGGACGCCAATTTTCTCGTAAGGATAACATGATGGCCCACGTTGGCCGTCATCAGTTCCCTGGCAACAAGGAATCTGCCCGTGCTGCACGCAATGCTGCTCGTGACCAAACAGCAGCCATGATTGCTGCTGCCTCCACCGCCACTACGTTGTCGTTTAATGCGAATCCGTATTAATCCCCCTATAAAATTGCAGTTTCTTTCTCAATCTGTTTTATAATCGGTTCTTTCGTTACTTTTTTAATTACGTCTATATACCCATTTACTCACTCACTGATTCAGCCGATTGTAATGGGACTATACGGTATTAATTAAAGAATAGAAAAGAGGGTAATGGAAGTAATTAAGGGTGTTTAAGAAAAAAGGAGGTGGAGGAAGAATAGATATTAATCGGAGAGGCCCCAAACGGTCTCAATCCACTTTTGCATGTCAACTGGCGTATTGGCAGCCCTGACCAAGAACGGATGCGACAGCAATTGTTCATTGACCACAGGGCGATCATCTGGTCGCTTCGCTATACACATTGCTACAAACGCGCACATTTCTCTCGAATACCGCGGCTTGCCAGCATCACCAGGCTGCACAGGGTCGTCAGCA
The DNA here is from genome assembly GCA_025201865.1 of Ramicandelaber brevisporus. Taxonomy (NCBI): domain Eukaryota; kingdom Fungi; phylum Kickxellomycota; order Ramicandelaberales; family Ramicandelaberaceae; genus Ramicandelaber; species Ramicandelaber brevisporus. The sequence goes on along the minus strand of MU602768.1, from coordinate 42,600 downwards.
CACAACAATGGCGGGATTTGCGAACATGTAATGTACTGAATCAACTCGAACGCAGCCAACTCACGCGCAGAACCATCTGGTGGGAACGGGAAACGCGCATTAGCCAACTCATGCAGTGTCAATCCAAGAGACCAAATGTCCGATTTCGATGTGTATGGCGCACCTTGAATCCGCTCGGGGGACATGTACGCCGAGGTGCCCGTAAACGTGTTGGCGATTGAATTCTCAAGGGTACCCGATACAGAAAAGTCGCACAGTTTAATCTCGCCTCTGCTGGTTGCCAAAATGTTCGAGGGCTTGATGTCACGGTGGATGAACTTTTGTTGACGCAAATAAATCAGCGCATTGACGACTGCAAACGTGATCCTGCCCAGCACGGGCTCTTCAATACGTCTGCCGCCGTGATGCTCGTCGAGATGCTTGTAGATTGCATGCAGTGAGCCACCGCCGCAGTTCTCCATGGCCATGTACAGTGAGTTGTCAGTGTTGTCGATAAACCAGCCAAAGAACGGTACAATGTAGGAGGACTTGCACAGGAGCAGAATGGACAGTTCGCGGTTGAGCTGCTTGTGAGTTTCAGGGTTGTCGTCAACGGATACCTTCTTGATGGCGACAACTTTGCTGGTTGGCAGGTACACGGCGCGCTTGACAACGCCGACCGAGCCTTCACCAATGTGCTCACGCAGCTCAAACAGATCCAGCGAGAGCTTGATTGGCTCGCCGCCCAAGCCGCTAGGGTCCGCGATACTGCCAAATGCCGTTCTGGACGATGATGAGCCGACTGAACTTGCTGAAATCAAACCACTATCATTGCTGTGCATAGTGCCCACCGATGCTGCCGTGCTTTGACCACTGCTACCACCACCTCCTATTCCAATAACCAGCGGACCCAAGCCCGCGACTGAAGGCTCAGCACTTGACCGCCGACCGTATGCATCAGAGCCAGTTGCCAAACCAATCTCAGTGAAAGATGCAACACGAGAGTTGGTGCTACCACTACTGTTGTTTCCGCTGTTGAGGCCAAGTGCTGAATCTTCGAAGAGCTGCTGCTGTTGCTGCTGCTGTTGCTGTGGCTGTTGGATACCAATATCGAGCTTTGGTACTCGAGGTCCAAGGCCGGGCTTCTTGTGCTTTGTGAACACTGCGCCTGTTCTGCTCAAAGACGCCATCTGCCTTGTCGTGTGTGTGTGTGTGTATGTGTGCGTAAAGATGCCACCAGCTCGCGTGTTGGATGAGAAAGCTCAAGAAAGAGAGAAAGAAAGTGAAGTGAAGTGAAAGAAAGCTCAAGAAAAGAGACAGGCAGGCAGCCAAAAAGGCGAGTGTAAGAGTAATAGTAAGAGGAAGACGAAGAGAAAGCAGAGAAGCCACACTCACTCTCCCCCACAATAAGAGACAAGCTACGCCGCGAGAGTGTGTTTAAGGCTGTATGGTGCTGCCTGTATGGTGCTGTCTGGTACTGTCTGCTGTCCGCTGTCTGCTGGTTAAAGTGTCAGTGCTTCTTCCACACTGCAGTGAGACAATGACCAAAAAAAGGATAGACCGGTAGTCGACAAAGGGTATTTGATGGTGAAAAGAGAAAGCGGAGATATCAGCTTCGCCCATTTGCTTGCCTGCTTACTCGCGCATACATGCCCGCCTTTGTTGAATCCGCCGCCGCCGTCGTTGATGATGAAAGCGACAACGACAGCGACTACGGAGTCGACAATCAGCCCTACGCCCCCTTTTTCTGCCGCATCGGTTTTCAGATTAAATTCGTTAAAATGGGACTTGTGTTTATTATTAAAATTAAAACTCCGTTGAAAGCAAAATCGATGTCATTCGACGATCACTCCACACACACTCACACATACATATGCACATACACACACATACACACACACTCTCTCTTTCCTTCTTTCCTTCCTTCTTTTTTCGTGTGGAACATTCGAAGTTTTTTTCTGGTGCATTGTGAACATTCCACAGCATGCGTGACCAATCCGGATAATGGATAATATGTTCTATTACCCGCAAAACGGACATTATCCACCGCGAGTCTCCCCCTTTTCTACTTCCAAAAACTGCACTCACCCCACTCCACCCCCTTTTTCAATATTTATATCCGACCAGGACAACACTGCGCAGCTGCCTCCTTCTCTTTTTCCCCCGCTGTCGTCAACAACAGAAGAACATACAAGCTCTCGCTCACACACTCACATACCCACACTCACACTCACACTCACTTTCGCACTTGTACTCACACTCGCACAAACGACGAACTTTGCAGACAATGGCAGCCATCGCACCACAGCCAACGCCGACCAATGCCGTCAAAATCAAGCCATACTCAATGGGCGCAGCTGGGAAAGGAGGCTTGGCACTCGGACTCGTGACGCTGATCCTCCTGGTGCTCGTTGGAGTTGGAATCTATCGGAGAAAGGTCCGCGACCAAAAGCACAAGCAGCTTGCACAAGAAATGACCCTCTCACCCACCACCGTATGAAGAAGCAATCATTCTTGGTACTTTCCTTTTTTTGTTCACATTTCGTTTCTCGACCATCAGATCATATTGCGCTACATTTCCTTCATTACTACTTTTTCCACCACCACCACGACCACCACCACCTCTACTTTAATATATTTATGTCTTTTTTTGTATAAAGAATCTTGATCATATCCATTGTAGAGATAGTTTGGCTCACGAGTAAAATATGGCGCAGCCTGTGTCCATAATGTAGAACAAGTACTGTCGGCCTCACATCCGTGTATTTTAGCATGTAGACGACTGAACTCTTCTCCTCTCTTCTCTCTAAAGCACAAACAACTTGTGATATAAACTCTTCAAGTCGGTGTGCACTGCAACATATACTTAAAAGAAGAAATGTTGACGCTGTTGTACGACAAATGAACTGATCAGATGCAGTAACGTTTACTGAAACTCTTGTTTTCTTTTCTTTTCTTTTCTTTTAAAAGTATTTCAATGACAACATGAAGAACGGAAACTTTAATGTTTAGTAGATGAGGTAGTATTCAGCGCCTGCGCTGTAAACTGGTGCAGATTTGGCGGGACTTGGAACCGTGTAAGAAATGGTAGATGAGGCTGGTGGCTGAGGTGAACTTGACGAGGGCAATGGGGTTGCAGTGCTAGTGTAGCTGTTTGAAGGGCTGTTCTTGGTGCATGGTGAAGTTGGGGCTACTGAGGATGGAGCTGGCACTACTGCGTACGAAGTTGAAGCGGACGATACTGGAACTGGAACTGGAGCTGGAGCTGGAGCTGGGACTGGAGTCGGTGTTGATGATGGGCCATTTACACCACAGAGGGTTTGTGTAAAGTACACTGTAGCTGTTGGCTGGCAAACTTGCTGTGTGGATGTGACAACCTGAGTCACGGTAGCTGGGACTGGAGTAGTTGTCAAAGTGGCAGTTTGAGTCACAGTGGATGCTGGCAGAGTTACCGTCTGGATGTTGGTAAGCGTGTAAGTGCTCGTGGTCATCACAGTTTGTGTGACGGTCTGGACGGAGGTCTGCACAATGGTTTGGATGATCGGAACCGGGCAGGCAATGGATGGAGCAGGTGCAGGCGCAGGTGCAGGCGCAGGTGCAGGAGCTGGAGTAGGAGCAGCCGTTGGATAGGCAGGAGGAGCGCTTGTGTATGATGGAGCGGGAGCTGTGATTGGGCCGGGAATTGAGGCAGATGGTGGCATTGGTGGCGGTGGAGGCACAGCAGGGCAAACCTGGGCTGGCTGAGTGGCCTGAGATGGAGCTGGAGCCGGAGCAGAAATCGGAACTGGAGCTGGAGCAGGGGCGGGAGCAGGAGCCGCGATGTAACTGCCTGGGGCAGCAAGACAGTTCAGAGCTGTCAATGGGAGGATGGTAGCAATGTAAGCGACGCGGACGAGCATTTTTGTGATTTTGTGATGCTTTGGAATGGGATCAACCGTTAGAGTCTGTTTGTGTGCGTGTGTGCTTGTGATGAGAGGATGTGCTGTAAAAACAGAAAGTATCGAGGATATCGAGAGAGGAAAGGCGCAGGCGTAAGGTCAAACGGATGTTTAAAGAGTCAAGATAGCCGCGCTACAAAGCTATGATAAAAGGGGGGAGGTGGAGACAAATGAAAAGGAAAAAGGACAGAATGAAAAACAAAAGGATGAATGCTTTTGTGAGCAAGTGAGTGAGGGCAGGTGTGATGATAAAGATGAATGGAAGCAAAAACAAAAAAGAACAAAGCGACAATGGCAGCTCTCCACTGCCTTTTATCCTGATTATTGACTGTCACCAAGATAGCATTGGGGGAGGAAGCAGGCTTAGTAAAAAAAAAAGCCAAAAAAATCAAAAAAGACTCAAAAGAAGAGGAGAATGTAACAGTGTAGATACTGGCAGACACTGGCAGACACTGGGCGATCCTCCAACTCGCCAGGAGTACTATATTTGTTACTGTTGTTGTTGCTATTGTTGCTATTGTTGTTTTTGTTTTTCAATTGAACGTGAGAAATTAATCTTTTACAACAGTTAGTGCCACTTTCTCAGCAAACGGATGCAAAGGAGCAAATGTATGCGACGATTGCCACTTCTTCTGGCTCTCCTTGTCTCCACCACCGATCATCCAATCAAATACAACCGACTCCAGCTTTCGCATAGGGGCTGACCCGGTGGCTTCTCTGGTCTCAGTCACAATGTTTCGAGTCCATACAGTCAAGCAGCCACCAGAGTTGCCGTAAACGACATCTGTCAGCAACCGATCACCAACAAAGCAAATGGCTTCTGGCTTGTGGTCTTTAAACTTTTGCAGTAGCTCACCTACACCGCCTGGCTTTCGAGTATCGTGCCGAAGAACAGTGATTTTGGCGTCGTTGTCGGGAAGGACGGTGTTCAGTGCTTGTTCAGTCTGGGCAGCAATGTTGTAATGTGGCGCATCGCGAGATTTCAGGCCAGCCGAGTTTGAGACGATCAGCACATTCTCAGGGCCAAAAACAGCCACACATTCGCGCCATGCATCGGCAAAAGGAGGATGCACCTCGAACTCCTCGGGTGCCGTAAGTGTATTGTCCTTGTCGAATGCAATCGCTGTTACGCCGCTAGCTCTCAATGCAGCATAGTCAATCGATCGTACATCTGCAATCATATGAAACAGGAAAAAAAAAACAAAACAGTTCAAATTGACACGCTGACTGTCAGTTTAACATGCACTATGTGTCTACTGTGACTGATACCGAGTTAAGGTGCTGTAATGATCACATACCATTTACGACAAGATGCGGCAATGCTGGACGCAGCAGCCTTCTCAACGTGTTCATGTGACAGTGCCAAGTCAAAATTTGGTCGCCTTTTGGGGGAAGCGAAACGAAGGGAGGATTGTCGATTGTTGAATGTTGAATGCTGAATGCTGAATGCTGAATGCTGAATGCTGAATGTCAAGCTGCTGTGTTGACTAGTTGTTGACAGCCACGTATGCAGAAACGTGGAAATGAACGTTTGATGCCAAGAAGTCCTTCTCGACCTCGCTAGAACCGTCGACAAGGTGACCGGGCTGGGCTGGACAGCACTGAACAGGGCTGCTGTCTTTTTTTATGAAGAAGATTCGCTGATCTTTGAGCTCATCAACATGGGCAACGTTTTACTGCCTCATTGACATTCCCCCTTTTTTTACTTTATTCTCTCACGTCCAGGAAATGCCGCATACAGCTTCATCATCAGCTGCTGAACACGGACGCAGGACAGCAGCATCGCCTCCCAGACAGCGTGTTGTCACGGCTTCGAGTGCGCTAGCAGAGGCAGCAGCATCTATCGAGCTCAACAGCGCCTCATCAGCCAAACCGAGACGGCGCTCTCGCAGTAGATCTCGCACAGATGAGAGTATTGAGTCGCTGCAGCTGGATGGCCCCATTCTCAAGCCGTCCACTGCAGCCATTGTCATCATCCTCACTGTTCTGTTTGGTACAGCAATCAAGTTATATGTCGGTATTGCAAACCATGAGTTCCTTGCACCGAGCGGATTGCTGTATGCAAAGAGTGGAGCGGGATACGTGGGCATTACTCCTAACCAACAGCAGCAGCAGCAGCAGCAGCAACAGCAGAGATCCAAACTGCCATACTTTGCCAATAAGAACAACGTGCTAAACACAATGTTCGTCAAGATGGCATGGATGTGGACAACTGTTGCCATTTTACCATATGCAACCATTGTGCTGAGCAGAGTTGCAGACTCCACACAATCTATCAGCTACAATATTCGCAAAGTGCGCAACATTGCACTGCGGTGGGTGGCCGCGACTGCCTATTGGTATTTGATGACACAGTGGTGCTTCGGCCCACCCATCTTCGACCGCATCTTCTCGTGGAGCGGCGGAGCGTGCCATCGCGTGTCTATGACTGCCCTCAAACCTGGCATCGCCACACTCAGCACTGCTGGCGGATTAGCCGGTATGGGCACACTTGACATTGTCCATTCGTATGGATGTCGACGTGCTGGTGGACGCTGGTTCGGTGGACACGATGTATCTGGACACTGTTTCCTTCTGACACATGCACTCATGTACATGTACGAGGAAGTATCTCCGTATCTGTTCAACCCTGTGGCCTATCGTCGCTATCACGCATCTATTCCAACTCGACTATGGGGAGCCTTTTTGACAATGATTATGATGATTTGGTACTGGATGCTCTTCATGACTGCTGTTTACTTCCACGATACTCCAGAGAAGTTCTTTGGTACAACCATTGGTATCCTGTACTGGTTTGTCACATATCGCTTCATTCTGCCTAATATTTCATTCCCCTCATTGCCTATTAAAGATTAATCATTCATTCCTCTTCCTTCTCTCATCTTCCTTTTTAGCCTTTTAGCCTTTTAGCTTTTTAGCTGTTTTAAACTATCTTCATTTTATGAGTAATTTTTTCTTTCAAAAAGTATTATAATTATTAGAGAAACAAACAAACTGAGAGTAGAGGTGCTTAATTTAGTTGATTTTGCCAATGGAGTCAGCGGCACGCTGGGCAGCAACCTGCTTGCGAGCCATGCCAAGAATTTGATGTTCAGCTTTAAGCTGCTTCTTGTCTGCTCTTCTGTCTCGCCGTTCAGCCTTGACTGCTTGCTTTCGAGCCTTCTTCTCTTCGGCAGTTTCCTTGCGATTGCGGGCAGCTCCAAGGTTAACCGGCGACTCTTCTTCGTTCTCATCATCGTCATCATCTTCATTGTCATTGCGCTCAGGAGCAGCTGCGGCCATGCCGTTTG
>MU602768.1:7327-17469 GCA_025201865.1 Ramicandelaber brevisporus | reverse complement strand
CATCCACCGCCGCCGTTCGCAGCCGCAAGGAGAAGGCCGCCACCAAGGCGCAGCAGAAGAAGGAGTTCGAGGCCAAGAGCAAGCACATCTGGTGGCGAGAGTTCCCGCACGGCCAGCACAACACCACGGTGATGCAGCCCGGCTACTTTGACGCCATCGGCCAGTTCCTGAAGGAGGTTGCGCCGGCGTCGGCTGCGCCGTTTGCGCCGGTCCCCGAGCTCGACACGTCGCAGGTGCAGCTCACCAACAAGCCCAGCGTCGAGACACGCGGCATGCTCTGATGACACCGCCAGCCTTGCCTTGTCTCGCTTTGTCTTTCTTTCTAATCAAATCGATTATTCCCTTCACATTCCCTCTCTTTCTCTTCCTTGTTTTTCTTTTACAAGTCAACTTAGCTCGCCAGTGAAAGAGCCGCTTAAATGTGTGATTGTAGAAGCGAGTCTTCGGTTGTGTTCTGCATCGTCGCATTCGACTAAATGTTGATTTTATAACGCGAAATGTATTCAAGGTTCTTTCTATGTATGTTTACTAGCTCATTAAACAGAATGTAGTTGCTGTACCATCATATATCATGTCACTCCGATGGAATGTCACTTCGAATTGACCACCATAAAGTGGACGTCAGCAAGACAAAGGAGACTCTCTAACAGAGCTTGTGTGTATACTCTGGCTGTCAAATAATTTTTCTTACTTCGTTTTCATACGACTAGCAACTAGCAGATGCGCACGTTCAAGATTGTCATTGTCGGCGATGGCTCTGTTGGCAAAAGCTCTGTACGCAACGTTTATGTCCATAAGCGGTTCAGCGCAAACTACAAGGCTACAATAGGAGCCGACTTTACGACAAAACTGGTCAGCTTTACACCACGAGCGCGGCCACTTTCTGCACAAGCAGAGATGGCTACAGCGTCGTCTGACTGCCAAGAAACTGCGCCACCACCACCGCCTCCGTTACCACATGTCAGTTCGAATGATGAAGATGACGGCACAGCACGAACTCCTTCAGGGACATCAGTATTAGCGACGGCTGTAGATGAAGCAAACCAATCGACAGAATCCGAACTTCATCAACAACAGCAGCAGCAGCAGTTACCGCAGCAACCACAGCAACCAGTGGATGTATTGCTCCAACTGGTTGATACAGCTGGCCAGGAGCGATTTAAATCGCTTGGTCCAGCATTTTACCGCGGCGCTGATGCATGCGTTCTTGTATTCGATTTGGCAAATGCATTGTCGTTTGACAGCTTGAAAGGCTGGGTTGAATCATTTATCAAGCATCGCGGTTTAGATCAGTCAAAGCGACAATCTCACACACGAGGCAACAGCTATACCTGTCAATGTGATACAGCCGATGCACTCTGTGATATACATGAAGATTGTGACAATGCTGACTCCATTAGTGATGACAACAGTGGCGATCCATTCTCGTATTTTCCATTTGTTGTACTGGGGAATAAAGCGGATTTGGACTTTGTAGCTGTGCCGGCAAGCAAGATTGCGGCATTCATATCTTCAGTTTCATCAGATGCGTTTGCGCCAGATATTCCACGCTATTACCAAGTCAGTGCCAAAATGAATTCAAACATTGAAACGGCATTCCAGGCAGTGGCTGAATTATGTCACATTGCTGCAGAACGAGATGCAGAAGCATTAAGGAAACAGCAACAACGGTTAGAAGAAAGACAGCGACAACGACAGCGGCATTTAGAACAACAACAGCAGCAGCAACAGCAAAAGCAGCAGCAAAAGAGGACATCATCACCGTCTCGGATAATTAGAGTAGACGATGGCCCAGCTCGAGGTCCAAGCTCGCTAGAATGCTGCTGGTCAACTTAATCACTCTTTTTTATTCTTCTTCTTTAATAATCAGATCTTAACAATACATTATTTCATTAAAAGAGATTACTCCAAACAGTCTCCATCGATCCGACATTGCATCTCGTTTTTATTACTGACTTTTGACGAATTCGGGATGCCGGTGTCCGACATGCTCGCTCAGATAGAGCAGTATACAAAGATAACTAATAATTAATTGAGACTAAAGTTAGAATGAAGAAACTGCTACAAGTGCGACATGGTGATCAAAGAAAGACAAAGAGAGTGAGAATGAGAAAGCTAACAAAGCTTATGCAGCGAGCTCAATGGCGAAGGCTGCGGCAACCTTGGAAAAGTGCAAAGCGTGATCAAAGTCGATTGTCTCGTAAGTGTCACGCTCAGAGTGGATGTTGCCGTTGTTATCCAGAGAGGCACTCTCGAATGGAGCAGAGGAGCGGTAGCCGTTGGCAGCCCAAGAGGCGTGGTCGGAGCAGCCGTAGCCGCACTTGAAGTCAACTGGCTGGACGTCGGTGTAGGTCTTGAACAGCTTGCGGAGCAGCTCAGTGAGCTCTGGGTGAGTGTGATCGTTGATGATGCCAACCTTGTCCTTGTACTGTGGATAGCCAGTCATGTCAAACTGGGCCTGAGCATGGACAGCGCGGCCGCTCTTCTTGTAAGCATTGGCAATGTCCTTGGAGCCGAGCAGACCGGCCTCCTCGCCAGCGTACCAGTGGAACTCGACGGTGCGCTCTGGCTTGAAGCCGCCAGCGAGCAGACCGCGGAAGGCTTCCAGAATGGTGACGGTACCAGAGCCGTCGTCGTCGGCGCCTGGGGCAGCGGCGAACCACGGCAGCCACAGGTGGGTGGAGTCCTGGTGAGCGCTGACAATGACAATCTCGTCTGGCTTGGATGAGCCTGGAATGACGGCAATGCTCGAGGTTTGTGGGAAGCTGTGCTTGAAGGTGTGTGCAGTGACATCGGAGCGGCCAGTCGACTTGATGATGTTCAGAACCTGCTCGTGGACCCAGGCAGATGACTGGCGACCGTTGTCGCTGTTGTAGTAGCGGGTGTGGAAGCCGGTGAGAGCCTTCAGGGTAGACTTCATGAGGTCGGTGTTAAGGGTGGAGATGACAGCCTCAACCTTCTCGTTCTGGGCTGGCGCAGCTGGGAGAGGAGCGGCCTTTGGAGCTGGGACGGCAGCCAGGTTGACCTCGCCCTTGGCGGCAGAGACGGCATCGGAAGTCATGTCAATGAACTTGACGCCAAGCTGGCGGAGCTGGAGCTTCTCAGCCTCAGTCATCCAGGCGGCGTGAGCGCCATTCTCGGAAGTCTGGACCAGGTGGAAGCCGAGACGCTGGGCAAGGACGGCATCGACGGCGGCGGTGCCCTTCTGCAGCTGCTTGGCGAGCTCAAGACCCTCGGCGGCATAGGAGAGGGCGTCGGTGACAAACTCATGTGGAGTGTCAGCACCAAGAGCATAGGAGGTGGCGAAGGCAGCAAGACGCTTGATGGCAGCTGGACCCTCGAGGGTGCTTGGGTGGCCGCGGCTCATGAGGCGCACGCCCTCAGCAATGGCGTTGCCGCCGATGTGCTCAACAGTGAGGGTTTGAGCTGGAGTGAGGGCAGAGAAGGTCGACAGCGGATGCACGGAAGAGTGAACATCAGCTTTGCCGAAAGTGCGCTGGCCCTTACGAGCGGCAACTGCGGAGGCGGCAGCGGCCAGAGCAGCGACGGCGAGCAGGTTGAAGCGCATGTTGACAGAGTTGTAGTGTTGTTGTTGTTGTTGGCAGGGGGGGGACAAAGAAGATACTGACAAAGTTGGGAGAGGGAGAGTGTGGAGTGGAGTACAAAAGAAAAGAAAGCAGATGATGGCGAGACCAACCTCGCAGAAAGCGCCGACGACGAGATATATTGCACAAAGATTCAATGCCAAGAAGAATCTCCGCCTTTGCTGACCAAACTTTGACTGCGCAATAAAAGACGCGACCATACTCCACGTCTCGCTCCAATTGGCTGCTGTGGATTGACCTGCGATGACGCGCGCACATGCTCACAAATGTTGATGACCAAAAAAAAAAAACGAGAATACCATGAACTATATGCACGATAATGACAGTCGTTTGTTACAGAAGATCAACTCAACATTCAATGTATATATAAAACAAACACGCTAAAAGTGAGTTAGTAGAGTAAAGGCAAAGTAGAGTAAAGTAAAAGTAAAGTAAGAAGAGTTAATAATCATCGTCAAACTCGAGCTCCTTCAACTTCTGCGTACGTTGCTTGCGACCTGCCATGGTTCTCGCTTTGGCCAAGTCCGAGCTGGGATCAACCACATAGCGCTCAGTAGATGTTGCTCCTGAACTGCCATCGCCTGCATCGCCTCCAGTCGACAATCCATCAAAGCCAACGCCAAATATCTCATGCAGGAACTCATTGCCAAAGAAATGAACGTGGAATCCTTCGTTAAGCAGCTCGCGCAATGCATACAGCTGCACGACAAGGCGCCAGTCTGTAATGGTGATTGTGCGGGTGCGGATCTTGAACGAGAGATTGGGTGCCTCGCTGTCTTCAACCGTGGCTGTGATGTCACGGAACGCCGAGCGCTGGTGGATACGATCGCGCTTAGACACGCTCTTTGAGCTCTCGCTGGACAGCGAGTGGAGAGCCTCGACGAGTGGGGCATGCCGAGTGTGTCGATGCAAAGCACGTTTGTTGGTGGCTGACCGAAGGATGCTGTACATGAGGGCAATGTTCTCGCCGGCGGCAATTCTCACATCGGCGGATGGATGGCCCAGCAGAGCAATGTGCTTGTCAACTGTAGACTCGTACTGATCCTTTGCGGTGTCCGAGTCGGCATCTAGTGACGAGTACACAAGACCAAATGTGTTGAGAGCTGCAACGGCAACATCTGCATTTGGAGTCTGCGGTTTCAATGCATCAGAGCATGCAGCCAGCGCTGCATCCGCATCGGCAGGGTTATGCGACGCCACAAAGTTGGCCACACCCAGCGCTTGTAAACACGCAGCCTTCACAGTCGGCGCCTTGCTTGATTCTGCAATCGTCTTGAGGACAGAGGCGGCCTCGTCGTATGCCTTCTGGCCGGGGTCGTCGGGATTGAATGCACTGCCCACGACAACTCGTGCACCACGTGGCGGACTCAATGAAGCCCCGAGAGTGATGAACCACAGCCCGACCAATTTCGCTGCAGCGACTGATTCACTCGTGCTCTTGTCACGTTTCACAACGCGCAGAAATGCATCAAGCAGAGTGTCGCGCATCCCTTCCAGAGCCTCGCTGGCACAATACCGCGACAGCAACGACGTCAGCTGGCGGAATGCATCCTCGCGAACTGCCGAGCGCTTCTCGCCAAGCAAATCCAGCTGCTCGCTGATTTTGCCAGCCAATGCGTCCGCCGACAGCACTGGAATATGGCGGCCAGCACCGACACCACGCCAGCTGTCCTCGGCGGACACTGCAAGGTTGTCAAAGGTGGTGGAAAGCGAAGGGTGCGGGTAGTCTTCAGAGTCCGAGACATGAGGAGAGACCGAAGGGGTCACCGCCGGGGTTGGCTGTTTGCTGCCGCTGGAAGTCTTTGCTCGGCGCTGCTTCGGCGCGTTGATGCGTATGCCTGCGTTGCTGCCTGAACGACTGAACATCTTCCTTCTCGCAATGTCAGTTTCACTTCAGTAGAGTTGAGGTCAATGAGAAGAAAGAAAGTAAAGAAAAAGAAAAGTCAAACTAAAAAGGACGGCAGAAGTGAAGATTGACTGAACCCGGACGTGACCTTCCCTCCACTTTCCATTGCCTACTGCCTTTGAGAGCATATGAACCATGCCGGTGGGCGTCACAAGCAACTTTATTAAAAAAATAAAGGGCTGTTTGTTTCAAAAAATAACACGAACCAGCCAGTCGTATCAACGATCAAATGAAATCGATGGGCACAAATGTATATTCGGATTCTGAGTCATTTGAAGGATGACCACGGGTGGAATGGATAGACGAATGGATAGATGAATCAACGAGGCTGATGAGTTCCGTTGTTGATATCGCTCTTCCGTGATGATACTGCTTTCTTCGTCCTCTGGCATTCTGACTCTTCTGCGCTTGCTTCATTCCACTCACATCTCACATTCAATAGAAAAAACAACAATAACAACAATAGCAACAATAGCAACAATAACAAAACAAAACAATGACAGTCTCGAAGGATACCAAGTCGCACTTGGCACTCGTCGAAGGCGCCGCAGCCACACTGACACCAGCAGACTCACGCAGTCATTCACCCGATATCGCTCCAACAGCAGCAACCGACGACTGCTTTGAACGTGGTGGTGTCGCATATTCCAAACTGCATCAGCAACAGCAGCAAACCAGCGATAAACCAGCTCTCATCAATGGTGGCAGCAGCAACTCGGATGATCCCGATTACTTGCGAATGATTCTGACTGCACGCGTCTACGATGTTGCCCAGGAGACTCCGCTGACCAAAGCCGCCAACCTGTCTGCACGCACTGGCATGGACATCTACTTGAAACGTGAAGACCTGCAGCCAGTCTTCAGCTTCAAACTGCGCGGTGCATATAACAAGATGCAGTCACTCACCCCCGAGGAGCGCGCGGCTGGTGTGATTGCCTGTTCGGCTGGTAACCACGCTCAGGGAGTCGCGCTGGCCGCCAAGAACATGGGAATCAAAGCCACGATTGTAATGCCGGTGCTGACGCCAGAGATCAAGTGGAAGAATGTAAAGAAGCTCGGTGCAGAGGTGGTGCTGTTTGGTGATGACTTTGACGGCGCCAAGCAAGAATGCAGCAGACTGAGCGCAGCCCACGGCTTGACTAACATCCCGCCATATGACGATCCGCATGTGATTGCTGGCCAGGGCACTGTTGGAGTGGAGATTCTGCGGCAGCATCCACTGGAGGGCATCCACGCCATCTTCTGTGCGGTTGGCGGCGGCGGTCTGGTGGCAGGCATTGCCGCGTACGTGAAGCGGCTGTGTCCGAGCATCCGCATCATTGGCGTGGAGACTGTTGACTCGTGTGCAATGACTCAGAGTTTGCGGGCTGGCAAGCGCGTTGAGTTGGACGAAGTTGGTCTGTTTGCCGACGGCGCTGCGGTGCGCGTGGTTGGCAAGGAGACATTCCGCCTGTGCGAAGAATATCTCGACGAGATGATTCTGGTCACGACCGACGAGATCTGCGCTGCCATCAAGGATGTCTTTGAGGACACACGCTCCATCCTCGAGCCGGCTGGCGGTGTGTCTGTGGCCGGCGCCAAGCGGTATGCTGCCCTACATCCAGAGCTCCACGGATCGACGGGCTCGCTGGTGGCGGTGACGAGCGGTGCCAACATGAACTTCTCCCGCCTGCGCTTTGTCGCCGAGCGTGCCAGCCTCGGTGAGAACCGCGAGGCTCTGTTCTCTGTCGCCATTCCCGAGCAGCCAGGTGCGTTCATCAAGCTGCACTCGCTCATCTATCCGCGCGACACCACCGAGTTCTCGTATCGGTACAGCTCTCCAGACGCGGCGCACATCTTCCTGTCGTGCAGTGTGCTGGGCACGGACCGTGAGCAAGATGTGGCCACCATCATCCAGCAGCTCAAGGAGCACGGCATGCACGCCACCGACCTGTCGCACAACGAGCTGGCCAAGAGCCACGCTCGCTATCTGGTTGGCGGTCGCAGCAGCGTGCCCAACGAGCGGCTGTTCCGATTCGAGTTCCCGGAGCGTCCTGGCGCACTGAAGCGGTTCCTTGGTGAGCTGCAGGCGGGATTCAACATCTCCCTGTTCCACTATCGCAACATTGGCTCGGACAACGGCCGCGTGTTGGTAGGCATCCAGGTGCCACCTGACGCTGAATCCAAGCTGCAGTTTGATCAGTTCCTGCAGCGGCTTGGATATCCATATGTTGAGGAAACCGACAACGCTGTCTTCGATCAGTTCCTGAGAAGTTAACATCGCTCGCAGTGACATTGGTGGTGCTCCGCCTTTTGATTATTACTATCCTAACTATGCTATTAAAACAGTCAAAGTAAACACAACGGAACTAAGCAAAGCAAAGCTAAATGAAACTGAACTAAACGAAACTGAACTAAACAAAGCTGAACGAAACAAAGCGGTGTGGGATGTGCACTCAGCAGTTGAACGGAGTGACGACCTCCGGGATCTTGACGGTCTGCCAGACCGGATAGTACTCGCCGGAGATGGCGAGCTTGCTGTTCTTGCAGTACCAGTTGAGCACGGTGGTTCCGGGCGGCACCCAGAACTTGGTCTGGCACTTGTCGTTGACGTCCAGGTCGCAGTTCGCCTTGGCCAGCGTCAGTCCGACCGCCTTGCCCTGGAACGAGAACTTGCGATAGTTGGTGCCGGCCGTGCACACCTCGAAGCTGAGCACCCAGATGTCGAATCCCTGGCACGCCATGTCGTCGCGGAGGGCCACCGGCAGCGAGTCGGCGGCGGCGGCGGCTGGCTGCACCTCGACAGGCACAACCAGCGGCGACAGCTCGGCAACTGGCGAGGCGGATGTGCCAGCCATGAAGGCGGCGGCGGCAGCAGCAAGGCAGGCAGCGGCGGAGAAGCGCATCTTGATGGTCTGAGTAAGTGTGTCCCGAGCGGAGGAGGAGAGCTGAATGAGCTGAATGAGCTGAGATGCGTGGTGATTAGAGAGCTGGTGAGCTGGTGAGCTGAATGAAGATAATTCACCACGCTGAAGATGAGGATTGATGATGCACAGCTGGATGGGCTTTATATACAGCGGCATCCTCCTCGGAATGCAGACTGACTGACATTCATGTTTGGCTTTGCAAAGTTGCCAATCGAGCCGCCATCGATGCTGCTGCACTCTCCGAGTCTCCACCAGCATCACCATCACAGCGTCCAACACTGCGACCGCCGAGTCTCCACCATCGCAACGCTCGCTCGATGCAGTTGGGGGAGAATACGCGGCTGGTTCATTTCCCACCGGCGGCTTCTTCACACTGCAGACAGTGCAGGCAGTGCAGGCAGAGCGGGCAGAGCGGGCAGTGCAAACAGCTTGCCGCTGTTGATTTCGAGTCGGCCGACGATGCCTTCCTCGTCGAGTTGGCTGCTGCCGCCAGTGTCCTCGCATTGCGATATATTAACTTCAACAGTCGATGCAGGGCTTGAATGCTCATTACTCTTTTGCTGGGCTGAGAAAGTCAGTTTCAATCTAACTCGATCCAAATCGGCTCGAATCAACTCGACTCGACTCGACTCAAATGTGGAGCAGCGTTAAGTCATCTTCTTGTGCGAACTGCATTCCCCGCTATATTGGGCTGCATGTGGGACTGGCAGCTTGATTTGCCACACTCGCTCGAGCCTCCACAATTTGCAGAGGAACTCGGTGAGATGGAGAGCTTTCGTGCATTTGAATGCGAGCAAGCACACAGTTACAGCGCACAGCATACAGCACACAGCATGCAGCACACAGTCGCAGACGCACAGTGTGCGTGTGGAGAAGACAAGAGCCTGTCGTGGGAGAATCAGATTTGTTGATTAACTGATCAGTCTTCATCAACGTTGCAGCTGCGGCGTTGAGTTGAGTTGAGTTGAGTTGATACTCGCAGAGTGGAGCAGTGTGGATCGCGCTTTGATGATGAACAGGCACTTTGGTGATGAACAGGCAGCCTTGCAACATCGAAGCTGTTGTTGGGGAGAAGGAAGGTGGAGAGGAAAAGAGTAGAGTAGAGTGGAACGGTGCAGCAATGCAGCGATGAATCGATGCAATACGAAGACGAAGAACACACCGATGGTGTGAAATTGCAGTGAACACTGCGGTGGCCATTCGATCGATCAAGCACGCGCACACCTGACGATGAGAGCGGTCCTGCCAGTGCTGCTGCTGCCGTTGTTGTTGTTGTTGTTGTTGTTGTTGTTGTTGTTGTTGTAGTAGTCTCTGTTCTACTCCATTGCCGAAATGATATAAAACTCCATCCATTACAAATACTCTTGGCCATCTTCAATGTTCCATCTTCATCTTCATCTTCTTCAATCTTCATCATCAGTATCACCGACACATACTCCAGCAGCATTCATACGAACCTTCTTCACCACTCCACAAGATGCGTTTCTCCGTCCTCGCCGTTGTCGCCGCCGCCGCGATTGCCATGACCGCTGTCCAGGCCAAGTACTGTGCCGCAGCCGACAGCTGTGCCAAGACACCGGACGCTGCGCTCAAGAAGTGCTACGACTCCGGCAAGAAGGACAAGAAGTGTCTGTGCGAGCCGCTGAAGGCGCTGAAGAAGTGTCTCGAGGACAAGTGCAAGGGCAGCGACGAGCTCAAGCTCTTCACCGAGCAGGCCGCCAAAGC
>MU602767.1:0-46715 GCA_025201865.1 Ramicandelaber brevisporus | reverse complement strand
TCAATGTCTGAAGAATGTTGTTCGAGTTTGATATCAGCTGTTGGCTCCGTCTTGATCTTCACGGTCGACATAACTGGCTGGCTGTTCTGCTGGGTAGATCAGCTGTTCTGTTCTGTTGCTGTTGGTGGTAGTAGTCAATCTTCAGTCGAGTAGTAGTTGAGATCAGAGAGAGCAAACCAGACACCTCCTTTCGTGAGAGTAAACAATCAAAGCAACGCGAATATCAACGACAAGTCGACTCCATCCATTCACGCTGTATCACGGCAACAACACCTTCATCGTCAACAACAGTCATGTGCTACGTGGTGAGAAGGTACAGTTTGTCGTGATAACGCAAAAAATACCGATAATAGAACTCAACTGGTTGCACCATCCAGCTCTCTGTGCGCAGCTTCTACTGCTTTGTGCTGCACAAGTCGAAACCGAATCAATCAGCGGATGTGACACATCGGTCTGCTTTGTCCAAGTCTCTGGAATCATTCTTTCTGCATACGGTAGCGAAGGAAGAGCTTACGCTCTCACTCCGTATGGATGCATCGCTGAGGCCATGCACTTTTGTTACCAGCCAATATAGCAGGTTGTGTTAGAGATTTTGTTACTGATTCCATATCTCTAATGTCTGGTGCAAGCCAGTCAATATTGTCCCATTTTACCGGAAAGAATAATTCCTCGCTAGCAGTTCAAACAGCAACTAAATAGCCATTTGCATCATCCAGGATTTTTCCTGCCGCTATGGCCATGAAGCCAATGCCCGTCCATGCAAATACTCAATTTGGTAACGCCTCCGCGTGTCTTTTTTATTTGAAATCGCGTGTGTTCGCATGATATTTCGCCATTCCTGTGTTTATTAACAATGCACCACCTCCGCACATTCACATTCATTCCGACGGGAGGAGAGAGCAAGGTTTACGTTACTCTACGACCAAGCGACTGTCGGGTCGTTCAAAGTTGACAAACCAGAAATCGCATGGTAGCGGAGTAATGAGAACGAAATAACAACAAAAAAACCTGGTCTGTGCGAAATACAGACACATGGTTTTAGGAGCTTCCCCGCTTATGCAACCGCGTGGCAAGTAACAAAAAAATTTACGCTCAAGCCAATGGTAGTTGCCTTACTTTGTCGATTGTAGCAACAGCGACAGCATTCTTGCTGTTTTGCCGTTTTGCTTTTTTTTTTTACAAGACATTTGGTAGTATCGACAAACAAAAACAAAAGTCGCATGGTTTGCTCAGTATATAACTAGCAAGCCCAATACGGGCATCTCCAGCCCCACATCATTCACAGTTTGTAGACCATCATCTCCATTATCTCCATCATCATCCTCTCCATCCTCTCCATCCTTTCTTTCTCTCCCCGCAAGCTGCAGTCTTGCTGTTGTTCTTTCCCCCTTTAACCACCCCAAATCACATCTAACTTTCTATTATCAACCGCATCATGCGCTTCTCCGCCGTCTCTTTGGCTGTAATTGCCACCGTTGCCGCCGCCACCGTCAATGCTGCATCCGACAAGACATTCAAGGTGTCCTTGTCCAAGAAGAAGGCCGATGGTGCTCGCTTCAAGAACGCTGTCTCCAGCCAGCGCTTCCGCCTCCAGCACAAGTACAAGAACCACCCTCTCGTCACTGCTGGCTCCGTTGACACTGACAACAGCACCCTTGTCAAGCGCCAATCCTCCGCTGCCCTGCCATTGACCAACGACCAGGACTACAGCTACTATGGCGCAATTACCATTGGTACTCCGGCCCAGCACTTCAACGTCCTGTTCGACACCGGCTCGTCTGACCTGTGGGTCCCATCCAAGGCCTGTACCGATGCTGCCTGCACCTCCCACAACCAGTTTGACGGCAGCAAGTCCTCAACCTACACTGCTGGTTCTAAGAGCTTCTCGATTCAGTATGGTACTGGTTCGATGACTGGTGTTGTCTCCAGCGACAACATCAACTTTAGCGGTCTTGCTCTGAACAACTACAAGTTTGGTGAGGCCAGCACCATTGACTCCTTCTTCAACGGTGTCAGCTTCGACGGTATCGCCGGTATGGGCTACGCCTCCATCTCGAACGAAGGCGTCAACCCATTCTACTTTGAGTTCGTCAAGCGCGGTCTCCTGTCCCAGAACGTGTTTGCCTTCTACCTGACCCACGGCGGCGGTGCTGGCAGTGAGCTCGTTGTTGGTGGCACTGACTCCAACCACTACACTGGCTCCATCACCTATACCCCAGTTACCCAGCAGGGCTACTGGCAGGTTGCTCTCAGCGGCGTCACCGTTGGAACCTCCGCCATCACCAAGACCGGTACTCAGGCTGCCATCGACACCGGTACCTCCCTCATCATCATGGGCAGCACCGATGCCTCTCGTATCAACAAGGCTCTCGGCGCCACCAACACCGGCCAGGGCTACTACTCCATCTCGTGCTCGACCACTGGCAAGAAGTCTGTTACCCTCAAGTTCGGCAGCAACTCGTACACCCTGCAGCCATCTGACTACATCCTCGACAACGGTGACGGTACCTGCTTGTCTGGCTTTGCTCCAGGCTCTCCAAGCTCATCGCTCTGGATCGTTGGTGACGTGTTCCTCCGCCCATACTACTCTGTCTACGATGGTGTCAGCAACCGTGTTGGTTTCGCCAAGTCTCGCTAAAAAACAAGCCCTTTTAACCATCCTTTACTTTTTTATTTTAATGATCTTTTCTATTCATGAATACTCCGGTGATATGTTAGTAATTATCCTTTTGGTAGATTTCTTGCCATCGTCCGCCAACTTCAATTCCGCTGTCTCTTTGTTACAATTATGTAGGAAATAGACTTGCAATCAAATGTAATACAATACAATCTAGGATAAGGTTTAAAGAAGAAGAAGAAAAAGATAATTACTGCGATGTAAAGAGCTGTGATTCAGAAAGCACTTCAGCCATGTCAACGGCATCAAACAAATCGAATACCACTCGTCTTGCATTCATCTTGTACCACCCCATTTCCATCATACGCATCGCTGCCATGAACATCCTTGTGTTGCCGAACAGCTTCGCATCCTGGTTCTTGAGTTTCAGGGCAGCATTGCTGGCAGCCTTGGCACCAAAGTGCATGCCGAGCGTAAAGAGATGGCGGATGGCTTCCTTCTCATGCGACGTGACAAAGGCGGCGTCATCGCGGGCGTACTCTGCGCGTTCAAACTCAGTGAGACGAAGGCCAGTGGAGAACGAGTTGGTCCATTCAGCAGTGAACGAAAAGGAGGACGGCTTGGAGACTTCATGTGGGACAGTGACAGTGACAGTGTTCGGTGTGGCTGCGGAGGCATCGAGGGCAGGGCTAGGAGCAGCAGCAGTGGCAGTGGCAGTGTTTGATACAGCCGTAGATAAAGAAGAGTCAGTACGGCGCATCAGTTTCTGAACGAGCAACTGCTGGCGCGCAGCAGATCCCATCATCAGTTCCCTTTCGTCGTCATCATCGTCATCATCGTCATCCTCATCCTCGCTATCACCACTTTCATCAGCCTCAATACCACTGCCATTGTTGTTTGTATGCTGCTGTTGATTCTGCTGCTGACGCTGTCTCCTGAGCTGATACTGCTGCTTCAATTCACGCCTCAACTTCGAAGGTAGCTTGGGCAGTTGGACGGCCACGTTGCCAAACAGGCTTGGACGCGGGTCAGCCAGCTTACTCTCCTTCAAAATGCTCGCAAGCGGCTTCATCAACGCGACGGATCCCGCACCACCACCAAGTGTCAAAGGCATGGAAGATGAGGCAGAAGCTGAAGCACTGGATGTAGCACGACTGCGAGCTTGGCTATCACTGCGCAGAGCGCGCAGAGAATCATCTGTGCGAATGTGCTGTGGAGCCCAGGTGCGCAGAGTCAGATAGTTATCCATCTTGTGTGGTAGCAAGAACTGAATATCCTTATCAGTGAATGACATTGGAATCCACAGTGTGTGACGATCAACGACTTCCGCAGCAACCTCGATGGCTTCTTCGGTGATATTTGCTTGTTGATACTGCTGTTGATCTTCATCAGCCGAAGCATCCAACAGATGGTGAGTGTTGCTGTTGGCCGGAGTGGTTGTTGCAGAGACCGCTGTAACATTGAGACCGCTGTCATCCAAGCCAGATTTGCTGCCGTTAGAAGGCGAATCATTGTCAGCCGAGCCACGTCTACTCGCAGAATTGGCAGTAGCAGTCAAGAACTCACTCTCTTCAGCAATTGTCATATCATTGCCCATGCCACCGAGCGCGTTTCCACCACCGTTGCTGCTTTGACGGCGAGGCTTCTTTGACAATTGGCGCTTGAGCATCCTTTGTTTCTTTTGCATTTCATGGTCACCCAGTAGACTCAGTCGACGCATCGATGCACCAGATGCATTCACAGAGTACACGGAGCTTATTTGTTCACGAGAAGATGCTGCACTGTTGGTCACAACTGAGCGAGCAAGAGGAGACATGACGGACATGGCAGAGTCGGATGCAGTTGCAGATACAGCAGTACTGGCCACGCCAGAGCTTGGAGTAGTATTGGCATCTCCTGTGGCACTTGTTGTAACGGCTGGCGTGGGTTTAGCAGTGGATCCAGCACGACCTCGAGCCAATAAGACTTGAGCCAGTGCAGCAGCTTCTTGTTCATCGTGATATGCCAGCAGTTGGCCTTGGAGAGCACTTGTGGATGGCTCGAACTTGGATGCCATTGCCAGGACATACACACAAGTGCCGCAGATCGATGCCACATCGCATGACTGAGACAGCTTCAGCAGTTTTGCCAGAACAGTGTCCCGGCTAGGACGCTGTCTCATGTCAATTGGCTGAGCCGTGCCGTGACCATCTCCAAGCACCGAGGCAGCGAGACTGGCAATGATGGCTGACTTCTCAGGAAGAACGTCGCTGCGAGTTGACAATGCAAACCGTGCGTTGGCTTCCGGAGATGCTGCAAGGATGTTGCCGATGGCCCACAATACAGCTTTAATCGAAGTGACACCAGTGGTTGTGGCATCAGTTCTGGCACGTCTCGAGTTGCATCGCTGCCAATAGGTATCGCCCAGGAACACATTCTTCACTGCTCCATTAGCAGGCTCGGGAAGGAGCTCAGACTCTGGCAGTGGATCATCATCGACATAGGCGAACAGTTGGTGACACAGTTCCTTCCACACGCCACTTTCCACCAGCAGCTGTCGACCTGGAGCAGACTTTGCCAATTCTCCAAACATGTGAGGGGGCGGATACAGCCGAGCAGGCGATCCGTTCGGTCCAGCTAGTCCACCAGTGTATGCAGCGGCGGCAGCGGCGGCTGATGCTGAGCTATTTGCACCTCCAGGACGATACCCAGCTGCACTGCTGCTGCTAGTATTTCCATACACGCCGCCTGGACCATACATGTGCATTCTAGCGGCATTTGCAGCTTTACTCGCAGTTGCCAAGAATGGATTGTAAGCAAAGTCCTGAGTGTTTGTAAATTCATCTTCAGCGACAGCAACGAGAGAGCAACTCAGTGAACGAGACAATAACAGTTCAACCTGGGCGACATAAACAGTATTGCCCATTACACGCCATCTGGCAAGCTCTCTCTCTAATATTCCACTATCACGTAAATAGACAAAACCTGCAGCTGAGGCAATCATCTGAAGAGCGAGTGGAGCAGCCTCATCACCCAAGTGAGCCAAAGAGGGTCTGTGGCGAGCCAGTGCTTCAATGTTACGAGGCTCATGGCACACTTCAGTTAGCAGCATTGCAGCTACAGCACAGATTTCAGGATGCGGATCATACAATTGGCGCTGCAGTAAATCAATTCCCCAATCGCTAAAGTCAGGCAAAGATGAATGGGCTAAAATTGAGCCTAGGAAACGAGTGGCAATCATACGCAGATTGGTGTGAGACGATGTCAGCACTTTGCTAAGAATCACTCTCGGATGACCATCTACAGCTCTGTAATCCATGTTGGACAGAATTAATTTAACCAAATCTTCTCTATTTCTCTGCTCAACCAAGGTATAGTATTCATTAAATATATTATATCGCTCCAATAGTGCCATTCCAGTTGGTCCCTCCAATTGAATTGTCTTGATAAATTTGAAATAGCCAGCAGTTAATGTAGTTGACAATCTCTCTCTTGAAAATATTTCATCCTGCATAATTAACAACTGAGGCGATGATATATCCCCATTGCTATTGATACCAATATTCTCATCAAAGTTACCTTCACTACTGTTGCCATACATTTGGTCGTGCAATTGCTGTAGCTGTTGCAACTGCTGCTGTCTATAGGTAGGGTTCAGTTCAGCCAGTTTAGACTGTAAATCAGGCAAGAAGTCATCTTCCATTAACAATCTAACTCCTTCAGGATGTCTCAATATAGTTTGCAACACTGAGCAACCAAAATCTACATATTTCAAATTCTCTGGCGTTTGCTCAATCGTTGAGAATTGAGCATTGCAAGGACCCAAAAACCATAGTAGTACCTTAATAAACTTGGATCCTCTCAGTAGCTCATCCAATCTCTTCGGATGCATTGTGGCTGGTCCCAAGAACATTGCTCGAAGTACATCCCAGTTATAGTTAACATATTCTCTCTCCGTGATGACTCCACTAGCATGGACCATTTCTCTAAATTGCGAATCTGTAACTTGTCTACTAACGAGGCTCCTCAGTGCATCTCTTCTGTGATTGGGCACACCTTCCAGTAATCTCAGATCATATCTTTGACCATGCGATGCATTTCCACCAATCGAATCCAATCCACTCTTATCAGTGCCATACACTGCGTCGAAATAGTCATCTTCGTCATCATTTCCAGTCCCCAATATGTTTACAGAGTCCAATAAATACAATTGTTCGTCACCAGCTATAAACTGCCCAGATGACTGCTGCGGAGGCAGTGGAGGTGAAAATGGTCGAGCCATGGTAATTGGAATATCACTTGCGCTGGCTGACATTCTCCGGTTTGAACCACTATTGCTACGCTGTCTGACATCGCCTGGACCCAGCATTGATACCACGGCTGTCGAGGTAGTCAATGTTTGCTGAGGAGTTTGTGGTTGATTCTGAATCGTGTATTGGTTGTTGTTAGTATTGGAATATGAAGATGGCTGGCTTTGTTGATACAGGTTATTACTAACATTATAGCCAGCATTAGTGGCAGCACGTGATCTGTACACTCTTCTTTCAATTTCGTTCAACAATCCAATAGCACGGTGTGAATCCATCACAGGGTTCAACTTCTCATTCTCTGACGACTGTCTTGACTGCGACTGCGACTGCGACTGCGACTGTTTATTTCCACCACCAATTCCAGCATCTGCCGCGTGATTGGCTCCAGCCTCTTGGTTTCCACGTTGTTTACTTTTATGAATTGATGATTTACTTTGATCTAAAGCAGTATACATTATCCCAGCCAGTGCTTGCAATCTAACTGAAGTCGAGACACTGAGAGGGATTAATCGCTTTGAAGAAAGAGCAGTCAGTAGAGTTAAAGCACCGTTGGCCAGAGTAGGAATTGGATCGCATTCAACCATTCTAGACAATTCCTCCAATAAACCACACTCAACCAATGCGAGGAACACAGCTGTTCTGTGTAAAGAAATAATATCCAGCTGAGACTCATGAGCTGGATGCAGATCACCCAAATGCTTCATACTAATTATGTCCAATGGTGTTACATGCAGTGGTGTGAATCCACGCTGACTCTCCGTAGCTGGTGCAAATTCCACTGTATTGCTATTGATGTTTGGCAATGATGACGATGTCGGTTCCATTGTTAATTCGTCTATTAAGTGGGGGTTATTGCTATTGTTTGTACTTGTATTTGCAGTAGAAATTAAATCGCGTGCTGAGAAGCCCAATACTTCATAAACCATAATTAAAATAGTAGTTCTGATGTGTTCCAATTGAGAGCCAAGTGCTCGAACTATAGACTTTAACGTTCGCTGATTGTTTTCACGCAAATAAATCAATCCAGCGCATGACCGTAAAAAGCTGAGCAAGATTCTGGCTGAAGTTTTGGCCTTTTCTTCATGTTCAGATGTCATTGTGGAAGGCTGAATTGTTCCCAGTGACTCCGTCAATACAGCAACCAGTGGCTCAAAGTCTCTTCCAGGGGAGATGAAGCGGCGTGTCGAAGGTTTGTCAATCAAATGGAGTAAAACTGCTCCAATAGCCATTGACATTGACCACGATGACCCTTCAATTGCATACGTGGTCATCACTCGCAACCCTCCGGCTCTAATAACCACTCCGGCAAATGAGCCGGTGTTAATCGACTCGTCGCTGGTGCGTGAGGGTGGATCATCTGCTGGTGTTTCAATGGTCAATAGCTCAAGCAATGTCTCCAGGCAAATTTCCTTCAATCGATCCTCATTTTGATCTGTAACTGATATCAATGCCTTTGCAATTCCCACAGTAACAAATGCAGTTGTTGATGGATAGTTTCCTCCACTAAATGTACTTCCACTCAGTGTTCTTCCATTCGCTATCGATGTTGATTCTTTGACCAAGTTCTTTTTCGCAGTTAACACCGACCAGCGCAATAGCTTTAGAGCCTGCTCACGTTCATTTTGAAACCGATCAGTCAATGATAGCGCTCTAATTATGGCCAACTCAATAAATGCATACGTTGGGAGTAACTCCTCAGGCTCTGCAATCACTCTTAACAGCCTGAACGCAGATGCTCGCACTTCAGACTCTCGATGAGCCAAATATTTGACAACAGACAGTGTAATCCCAGGGAATGATGCACGGAGCTTACTGCGAGCTAATTTCATTGCATCTGGTGTGCTTGAGCCGTACAGCTGAGCAGAGTCGGTGTATGCAGCTGAAGATGAAGTGAGCAGTGGTGATGGAGATGCGGCTGATGATTGAGTATCTGGAGAGTATGGCCGAGGCGCAGTGGCAAACGCGTACAGCTCAGCCAAAAAGTTTGCAATTGACACATGGCCAGGCACAAATGCATTATAAGTTGCAGTATAGGGAGAGGCTGCAGCCATCTGCTGATATGATTGGTTACTGCCTGGAGTTGATACTCGTAATGGAGGTGAGCCGGCATTCGCACTTGGACCAATCGCGATAGGCACTGGACTCTGATGATGAAGCTGCTGTTGCTGCTGCTGTTGAGAAGCTAAAAGAACAGCTTGGCTCTTGCGGCGAGAGATTGATGGTGTTGATGTAGTCACAGATGAAGAGCCTCCTGGGGCAGGAGAAGGTGTTCCTGGGGGAATTTGCATTGAGGAAGAGGAAGGCACAGGACGTCGAATAACCAATGAGTTGATGCCTTTCAGCGGAGCTTTCATCATAACAGTGATACGCGAAGAGAGTCTATTAATCTGCGCAGAGATACTAGCCTCCATCTCGCTGCGAGTTGGCAAAGCTCGCTGAGCGGCTGGAGTTGATAATGGCGAAGCTGACGAAAGTACATTTATTGAGGCTACAGATGAGGCAGCTATTGGTGGAGACACAAAAGAGACAGATGGCTGTTGCTGTGGCTGTTGCTGTGGTTGTGGATACTGCTGCTGTTGATGATGGCCAATTGACTGGTTAATTGGCTGTTGAATATGATGCAAATCGATTGATGGTCGATGGGATCTAAGAGGAAGTTGCTGATGAGAGGAGGAGAATGAAGCACGTGGCTGAGATTGATGAGATCTTTGTGATTGATACTGGGCTGGAATCGGTGGAACTGGCGGAATCACATCAGATGAAACGCTACTGTTGCTCATCGTTGGTGCACTTGGAGGAGGAGGCTTTGGAGAGCTCGGAGCTGAGCCAGGCATTGGCATTGCAGACTGAATGTGTTGCTGCGATGATTTAGGCATCATTGTTGCGGGAGGAGGTGGTGTGCGTGGAGGCTGCAATGCAAGCAGTGATGCATTTGGATGCGGACGCTGATGGGCTGGCTCTTCGAGAGATGAACGTGTGCTGCTTGGCTGCTGAATAACTGCATTGTGTGTAATTGGTCTCTGGCCATGAGCTGAGATACTGCTGATAGGTGTTGCAGGTGGCAAGTGCGACTGGTACTGAGGAGTGAGTGGGATCTTCATGTTGCTAGAAACAGGGCCACTGCCACTGCTTATGCTACCACGTCCGGAGCGATAATGACCAGCTTGCTGTTGCTGCTGCTGTTGATGTTGGATGGTTGGAGGGATAATAGGAACGCTGATTGAGGTTGCAGTCTCTCTCTTGTCAAACGTGCCCAAGTGCAATGCATGTCCAATGTGTGATGAAATGGAGCTTGCTGAAGAGCGGCCACGGGGAGTCGTCCCACTGCCACTGCCACTGCCACTGCCACTGCCAATTGATGGTATGTGCTGTTGCTGTTGGTGCTGAGCGGTATCAATGTGATGATAAACTCCAGGAGCCGATGGATGTCTTCCATGCAAGGTGCTTGCACTTTGTCGATGTCTTAATGGCTGAACTCCAGGCAATGGACCCAGTGAATCAACACTCGCACTGATACTGTGCAATTCTCCATTCGATTCAAGTGCTTTGATCTGATTCTGCAATGAGACAATGCGCTGAGATGAGATTGCCATTTGGTTCTCGATATCACGTACAGGAGAAACCGCATCTGAGGAAGACAAGGAGTGGGCTTGGCTGATGCCGGCTGATGCAGATGATATCGCAAATGATGCAGTAGACGATGGAGTGTGTGTAAATGAATTCATGCTACTGCTGTTGCTACCACTGTGCTGCCCATCGTCAGTACCAGCACCACCACTACCACTACCACTACCACTACCACTGTTGATACTTGTACTCGACACAACAATGCCTGGCACATTAACACCACTGCCACTGTTGCCACGTTGTCTCTGCTGCTGCTGTTGTTGCTGTTGCTGTTGCTGTTGCTGTTGCTGTTGCTGAAGCGGAGGCAATTGAAGAGACCGACTTGGTGACAATGGTCTGGCTGCAAGCGCAGGGTCTGACTGTCGAAACGCAGCCAGCATCTGCTCTGCGCCGCCATATACACGCATTTCAATATCAAGCTCGCGCCTGAGTCTGTCGTACTCGCCTGAAGGTGCTCCTGAGGCTGCAGTATGCGGGGAGAGGTTAGCAGACTCATCGAAACTACCGCGGCTAACAAGACCAGCTACACTCGGCCGAGTGAGCGATTCGCGACTACTTCGAGGCGGCAGCTGCTGGTCCATGAGTACCGCCGACTAATACAATACACAAGGCTCTTCTGCTGAGGTGAAAATCAAAGCACGTTGTTGTTGTTGTTGTCGTCGTCGACCCTGTCGATGCTGCTGCTGCTGTTGTTGTTGTAGTTGTAGTTATTGTAGTTGTAGCTATTGTTGTTGTAGCTATTGTTGTTGTTGTTGCTGTGGAGGTGATAGATCCTGTGTACACCAAAATAATAATAAAAAAGCGGAGAGAGAGGAAGCGTGGATTGAGAACGGAGAGCTCGCTGGAACTTTGCAGGCTGTCTTGCTCATGTTGCCGTGGATACACACAGGCTGGTCAGTCTCTTTTGGACCACATGTTTTGGGCCACATGTTTTGGCCACGGTCACATTGTATAACACGGATTGAAGATACGCAGTCGGAATTTAACAGATTTATATGGCATGGTCTTTGTGATTATTATTGTCATCGTCATCGTCATTTTCATTGTCATCGTCATCATTGGAATCGAGATCTGATCGATCTAGATCCAGCATGATGACAGCATCAGATGCAGGATTAGCAGCACTGCGAAGACACGATACTGATGATCTTGTAATAAAGTCTAGAGTTGCGCGTTTCTCTCGATAGAGTTGTTCAACCAGCCGCCGCTCTTCCTCGCTTAGTTGATACTGGCCAACTTTCGAGTCATCGCTAGCATTTATAAGCTCAGCATCCTCTGGAAATATGGATCGTAGGTGCTGTAGCTTAGCTTGCTTGATTGAATTTAGCCGCACCACGGACATGCTGCCCATTACATTATGGCTATTATCATCACGAGTGAGATCATGTCGCTTGCTATTACATGTACCCATGATCAGTCGTGCGTTCTTGATCACAGCACTCAAATTATCAACGGAACCTGTAATCTCTCCGAATGAATTGCACACCGATGAACATTGTACAAAACATCCAACAAGCACAGTATGCTTGAGTTGTACAGTTGCCGCTGTGGTACCCTGAACACCTCTTAGAATGCAATCTAACACGAAATGGCTGACTTGCTGAAGAAATCGAGTTGGCTGATGAGTGTAAGGTAATACAGCTGTTGTCGGCCGCATCCTCCTTCGCGGGGCATTTCCATTCGGACTATCTTGTTGTTGCTGGAGTAGATGTTGTTGCTGTTGTTGTTTCTGTTCCCGACGTGCTGCCTGGTCACGGAGGAGTCTCATCATTCGCTGTCGCTTGTTTCTTTGATGTCCATCAACTGCCACCGGCCTGGCTTCTGAATGCGATGTTGGCACAGGTGGTGTGATATCTACAGGCTGACATTGCTCATTCCAAGCTACTTGCATCGCCAACAGTACGACTGCAGCTGCCACAGCATCCTCACTCTCACCAACAGCCATACCGTGCTCAACTGCAAATGCCACAATCTCACACCCAAGCCTCTCAACATTCATCGAACATCCAGGTGCAATCAAGAACTCCTTGACGGCCGTAGCATGAGAGGAGCCATTCGAACAGCTATTGTCGCTGCCAGTTTGACATTGTTGAACAGCTGCCACAACCGCCAGCCTCACCTTTGCCCTAATTCTCGTATCCAACTCGTCGAGCTCGCGCAGCGCTGGCAACTCACAAGCTTTGATCAACTTTTCAACACTCTTTCTCAACACTTTTGGTGGTAAAGACGCCGCTGCTGCTGCCACGCTCACATTGATGGGTCGACCTGTTCTCCACATGACATAGTACAAACATGACAACGGTAGTCTATTATTCTGTTTTGTGTCCACCATTGGGAACACCTTGCGATGAAACACCAACTGCATCAGGGCTTTCGCCTCTTCAAACAGATGCATTGCGTTGAAATGAGAGCAGAACTTCGACAGCCATGCCTCGTACTCACAGAGCGCTCGTGCCGCGTACTGTTCGCGCTGAATGGATGCCGGGACATTGCCTCCTCCTCCTCCACCTTTACCACCATTCTTCGAGAATGGAAGGCGTAAAGACGATTGGATCAATGCCGCAGAATCAGACGGTGTCGTGGACTCCGTAATGAGGTCAATGTCGTCGCCAGGTGCAATCCAGCCATTCATGTCAGTCGATGAAGAGGAGCTGGCCGGGTTGCTCGCTGGCCGTCCACCCAAGATCACGTCAATCGCATACTGTGCCATGGCGAGACCTGGGTGACTTGGCGCCAAGGTTAAAGCGTCAAAGAAACAAGGAAATCAAGAGGAAAAAGAGAGAGAAAAAAAACGGTCGACCAAAGAAAGCTTGACAAAAAGGCATACTCTCTGGGAACTCACTCTGTCGACATCATCATCAGCATCATCGTTCCGAGAGCACTCTCACGCACACATATACAACACAACACGAACCACTCGCCTTTGACAGCATCGGCAGTAGACGCTAACTATTTTTGAACCACATCGCCCTTTTCTTTTTCTTTTTTCTTTCGTTGCAGAAGACATGAACCGCTTCGTCCGTAGCTCCAAGTTCCGTCACGTGTTTGGCACGGCTGCCAAGCGCGACCAGTGCTATGAGAACCTTCGCAGCTCGACCATCTCTTGGGACACCAACCTCGCCTCCGTCAACCAGCGATACATTGCGGTCAACTGGAGCGCTGGCGGCGGTGGTTCCTTCGCGGTCCTGCCTCTCTCAGCCGTTGGCAAAGTGCCCGGTGACATGCCGCTCTACGCTGGCCACAGCGCTCCGGTTCTGGACATCGCGTTCTCGCCGTTCAATGACTCTTTGATTGCATCTGCCGCCGAAGATGCCAAGCTGCTGCTGTGGTCAATCGATTCTGGTGATCAGCTGCCCGAGGAGAATGTCACCGAGCCAGTGGCTTCATTGAAGGGTCACGGCCGTAAGGTTGGCCATGCTGTGTGGCATCCATCTGCAGACCATGTTTTGGCCTCATCCAGCCACGACTTGACTGTGCGTCTGTGGGACGTGGAGAAGGCTACCGAGCGCCAGTGCATCCCATCAAACGTCCACGGCGACTTGATTCAGTCTTTGGCATGGAACTATGATGGTAGCTTGCTCGTCACCACTTGCCGCGACAAGAACATTCGTCTTATTGATCCACGTGCCAACTCGGTTGTTTCTACTGTCAAGGGCCACACTGGTCTCAAGGGCTCTCGCGTCGTGTGGCTCGGCGACAAGGAGCGCTTTGTCACCACTGGCTTCGACCGCAGCTCTGACCGCCAAGTCTTCCTGTGGGATCCACGCAACCTCCAGAACGATAGACCTCTTCGTGAGACCACTCTCGATACCTCCCCAGGTACTCTGATGCCATTCTTCGATAACGACACTCGCATGCTGTATCTGGCTGGCAAGGGCGATGCCACCATCCGTTACTTTGAGCTTGAGAACGACGAGCTGTTCTCTCTGAGCGAGTACCGTGACTCTGAGCTGCAGCGCGGCATGGCCTGGATGCCCAAGCGCGCACTCAACATTAACGACAATGAAATTGCTCGCTTCTTCAAGGTCACCGCCTCCGGCTTGGTTGTACCAATTTCCTTCACTGTGCCGCGTCGCTCGGATGCCTTCCAGGCTGACTTGTACCCACCAACTCTCTCGGACGAGCCTGCTCTTACCGCAGACGAGTACTTTGCTGGCAAGACCAGCGCACCGAAGCTCACTGAGCTGGGCGAAGGTTTTGTGTCGCAGAGCAAAGAGCGCACTCTGGTCATCAAGGAATCGAGCGAGAACCTCAGCACTCCAGTTGC
Source organism: Ramicandelaber brevisporus (assembly GCA_025201865.1). Taxonomy (NCBI): domain Eukaryota; kingdom Fungi; phylum Kickxellomycota; order Ramicandelaberales; family Ramicandelaberaceae; genus Ramicandelaber; species Ramicandelaber brevisporus. The sequence continues at coordinate 31,915 of MU602767.1, read as the reverse complement.
CCAAGCCAGATCCTTCCACTCCACCACTCCATCGCCATCCGCGACTCCCGCACCAGTCTCTGCATCGCCAGCTGTATCTCAAGCCGACAAGGATCTGATTACCAAGCTGCAGAAGCAGAATGTTGACCTTTCTGACTCTCTCAGCGATGCTCGTAACCAGATCAAGTCTCTGAATGTTGAACTGCACGAGACTCGTACAGCATCCGATGCTCTGGCAACTCGCATCGAGGGCGAGGTGAGTGAGGCTCAGCAGAAGCACGCTGCTCGCGTTGCCGAATTAGATGCTGTCAATGCCAAGTACGCCGCTCTGCTTAAGGAGCATGAGGCACTCAAGCAGGCTGCTGGTAAGCTGCTCAACATTGCTGACGAGATTACTGCTGGTGAAACTAGCACTCAAGTTAACATTTGAGCCAATTATTATACTATTATTTAAAAAAAAAACATCATCAACATCATCAACACCACCAACGTCAATAACAATATGATCAACAACTCATTTCAGAGTTATAATACTTGCTTCAAAAGAAAAGGGGGAACTTTTAATTTCATGCTTAAACGTTTGTCTCCATCGATTGGACTTGTTGTTGGCGAAGTTTGGCAGCATCAAACAGTTGTTGGTATTCACCACTGTCAATGCACATTCCATAAAACTCGCCAGTCTTGTCTGCCATCAAGTCCAATGGGCTACCAAACTGCACAATTCGACCCTTGTTCAGCACAGCCACCAAGTCGTGATCGGCCACAACAGTCATGAGTCGATGCGCAATCGTGATCACTGTAGCCTCCTTAAGCACTGGGTTAGTCTTGAGGGCCTCACGGGCCGCCGTCTCGCTCGCAATGTCAGTGGATGCTGTGGCTTCGTCCAGAATAATCACACGTGGCTGGCGCAGGATAGCTCGAGCAAGCGCCAGCAGCTGCCGCTCACCCTGGGACAAGTTGGAGCCACCATCCTCAATCTCGTAATAAAGACCACCGTTGTCTCCACTGCCGCCATTCATTGCTTGCTTGGCGGCCAGCAATGGGGCGAATCCAACACTCATCAGAGCTTGCCACAAATCAGCGTCGGAATGAATATCGCGTGGATCCAAGTTGCTACGCAATGAGCCACGAAGCAAAATTGGATCCTGGGGAACAAGAGTGATGGCCGTTCTCAAGTCAGCCAAACCAAGACGCATGCAGTCAATACCATCAAGTTCAATCGAGCTTCCTGGATCAGGCTCAACCAAGCGCAATAAGGCGGATGCAGTGGTGCTTTTTGCCGAGCCGGTGCGACCAACCAACGCCAGCTTCGCACCAGCTGGGACATTGAGACTGATTCCATGAAGTACAGGCGGTGGATTGTGAGCTGGATGGCGGCGATATCTGACGGTGAGATTGCGAATTACCAAACCTTGACCACCTTCGCGTCTGGAACGGGGCCACGAACCATCGACTGGTGGTCGATAATCAGCAACGATGTCAGGTGCTTCGCTGGGAATGTAATCGCTGTAATCACGTACACGCTCCACGTTACTCATTGCAACTTGTAGCGATGCAGCCTGTCGAATCGAATAATTGAGAGTGTGGTTCAAAGATGACACCATGGCCAGCGTCAAGCCAACAAGACCAACGTCTACATTGTATCCACTAGTCCACCCAAGAACCGCGGCAGCTTTAATGGCGATGAAACCAACGGCAGATGCAAGCAGCATCAGACTTGAGATCATATCGCATCGAATGGAGAACCAGCGATTGGAGTTGCGATGTGTGAGCCAACAAGTGGTTTGGTGGTCCGTCAGCACTGCAAACTCGTCACGGAATCGATCGGTGTATCCAAATGCACGAATGACATGAGCGCCTTGAAGGGCATCAACAACTGCTGAAAGCTGTCGGCCACGCAGAAGTGATGACATGCGGCGGACTTCACGATTGGCTGGAACAAATAAACTGGCAGTCGATCTCAACACATATGTGATGATTGGGATGCTGCTCAGAACCAGCATTGGAAGCGAATAGACAAGCATTGAGATTGAAGCCAGAGCACCAAAGAGAACCTTAGTCCAGGCGGACAAGTAAATTGGGACTGCATTGTCCATGTTGGGCACATCCTTGACGAAGCGAGTCACGATACGGCCGGCGGGTGTAGTGTCGTAGAACGAGAGTGGGGCGCGCAGCAGACTCTTTACGAGACGGGCATGTAGCACAGAGGACCCCTTCATGCATAAAATGTACACGACGCAGTCAGCGAGGTAGCTGAGGACCATGGAAGAGGCGGAGATGGATGCATAAACACGGAGGAACGACGTCGGATTGTTGTCATTGCCATTGCCACTCGAAGAGTTGGCTAACCAGCTGCGCAAAATGAGATCCTTGACAACGACAGTAATTTGAGCAAATGCAAACAGCGCAAACATGGCCACAACCAGGTGCATACCGCCAACTGCATCGATGAACGACAAATAGTGCGATGACTTGACAGCACCGTGGTATCGGTGCTCTTCTTCAATCAATCGACCAGTCTCACGGCGAGCAGCTTCTGATTGTTCGGCTGTGGCGTTCGACTCTGACTGTTCTTCTTCTTCTTCTTCTTCTTCTTGTTCCGCAACAGACTCCGGCTCGGGCGTAACCAACTGGACCTTGGACTGGTGCTCCAACTGTCCCTGCTCCTGCTGCTTCTGGTGCTCAACCTCGACTGCCTCAATCTTCAGTAACTCAAGCAACGCCGGGTGGCTGCGAACTTCTCCGGGTGATCCTTCTGCTGCAACCGAGCCATTCTCCAGCACAAGGACTTGATGGGCATGTGGCAGCATTGAGCTGACAGCATGAGTTGCCATGATAACAATACGACCTTCACCAACAATCTCCTTCTTCATGAGACACTCTTCAATCAAGTGCTTCTGAGTGGGGGCATCCACAGCTGACAAGACATCGTCCAACAGCAGCACGGGATGGGTATCTGGGGATGTGTAGAGGGCACGAGCCAGAGACAGACGAGCGCGCTGACCACCTGACAAATTGATGCCGCCACTTCCAACTTCCACTAAATCGCCGGCTGGGAACGTTGCAAGATCAGGAGCAAGAGCACACGCCTCAACGATGGCGTTATATCGAGCTTGTTCAAACGGCAAGCCGAATGTGATGGAGTCGCGGATAGTGGCGTTTTGCAACCAGGAGGTCTGCGGTACATATGCGACTCCACGAGCTAGCGAAGGCAGTGAAAGAGACGACTGACGACCAGAAGTGCATGGCATATCCCCAATGATACCTTGGAGAAGAGAGGATTTGCCACTGGCGATTTGGCCAACAATTAGCGATACTTGGTTGGGTTTGAACTCAGCAGAGATGTTTGACAGAATGAAGCCACTTGGAGCGGAGAGCAAACCAGTCGATTCGTCACTAGTATCAGTGCCATCATCGCCATTATCACCACTATCACCACTGCATTGTTCCTTGCCAGACCATGAGAATGAGGCATTACGCAAAACCACAGATTCATTCGCATGTCCATTTGCATGCCCATTTGCCACATTCAATGTCGGATCAATGTTGTCAGATTCCAGAGGATGCTTGTTCAAATACGACGACACGCGCTCAAATGCCACATGAGCTTCCAGATACAGTGACACAACGTTCGTCAGCAGCACAAATGGCTCGCCCAGCTTTAGCATTAAAGCCAGTGTCGCAAACGCCTTCGCCGCATCCAATTCACCATACTCACCAACCTGCTGCCCACCAGTCGCCCACCAAACCTTTGCTACTGGCACGAAAATCACGGCCATGAATGCACCCGTCGTCAGTACCACTGGAAGCGTAGTCATTGCATTATCGGCAACCGCAGCCCACAGCATCGTCTTGCGCAGAATACGCTCCTCAGCTGGCCGAACAATGTTCAGAATCTTGTCGCGGTAAATGTGTTCCCAAGCAAATGCCTTGAGCATGCGCACCATCTTGAGCATATCGCGCTCGAGAGTGATACGGCGGTCACGGGCAACGGAGTATGCGCGACGGAGGTTGGTGCGCAGACGGAACAATGCAGTGAGCGGGATGAGAACAACGAGCATCAAGCAGACCACGCTCAGGGCTTCGACCGTGCCAATGATGTAAGACAGCGAGACAGTATACAGCGTGATTTGAAGCGGAAGTGTGACAATGGAGTGGCAAATGTTGAAGAAATGTCCAATGTCGTGGCCATCGTTGCTGATGAGACTGACAACGTCAACTTGTCCACTCTGGTGCTGATTGTCCTTAGATGCATCACTGTTGTTGCCACTGTTGCCACTGTTGCTGCTGCCGTTGTCGTTACTGGTGGCACTTTGACGCACATTGATAACACGTTTAAACACTTCCAATGTGATACTGTCATCAACTTGTCCGTACGACCGTTTCGCGAAGATGGTGCTAAACTGCAGCATAAACAGCGATGCTATCGTCGCCAAGAACATTCCCAGCCCAACCACCACCAAGGCATTCAAAACATCATTCGCCAAAGTCTCACGCGTCCACGTCTTTTCATACTGCTTGAGAAATTGCTGCATGGCAGCTGGAATCAACGGCACTGTAAACGCATGCAAAACCATCAAACTGAATTGCCAAGTCAAAGTTCTGCGAGCCAACCATGCACAGCGCAGTAAAATAATCCATGGCGTGGTCGTACCACCACTGCTACCATCGCTGCCGTTGGCCACAACCTGCGCTTTGGTTGCTGCTGCTGCTGCTGCTGCTGGAGATGAGGTGAATCTCGCGTGAGCTGCACGGGCTAACTCGGCTGGCTCACGCGGCATAAGCTCGTCAAACTCAAGCACTCCGGCGGGGCGATCTACTGCCAGTTTTGCCGGCTCGACAAAGTCATTCTGCATCAAAAATCGTATCCAACCCATCTTTCTTTCTTTCTTTCTTTCTTTCTTTCTTTCTTTCCTTCTTTCGACAGTTTTTTACTATGATGGCTAAGAGATAGATAGAGTCAGAAGAAGTCAGAAAAAGTCAGGAAGAGAGTAAAAAAAAAACAAAAAGTTGGCTTACGTCAGGAACCAAAAAGCCAACGCGAAACAAACGAGTGCTCACTGTCAGCAGATTAAACTATATATTCCCAGTGGTGGGCTGCGGACGCTGCGGATGTTTTTTTTTTTAAAAAATAGTGCTGCACATTCTTTATGTTCTCTGCATTCTGCCCCCTCCCTTTTGTCAAACGTGTCAAACACGTTGTTTGTTACAAGCATCATAACTGCGCATGATTTCTCTTTGTTTTGCTTTTCATGCTTTGTTCATACGTGTTTGATGCATTCACTCAACGACTCTATTTTAATTCTCCGACCCAGTCTTTTCCTTTCGTTTCAGTTAAACATCAAATCAAACCTGTCGCTTTAAAAAGACAACTTGCTGATGTTGAAGAAGATCGAATGCTTAGCAAAAAAGCTTTCGCGGTGTGCACCTAAAGAAGTTCCTAATCAAGCCGATGTAATCCGCACGTGCAAACTTGGAGCGACTATGACTGGCGTGTGGGGAGGAAAGGATTGAATTTCTGAGTACCAGGGCCATCGTGGCTAGCCTGCAGCATGCGAGTTTGTTTATTGAAAGACAGGCGAGCAATTCATAACTGTCCCCAGACTTACTAAGAAGGAAGAGGTGGAAAAAGCACGCGGTACTGTAACGAGAACGGACCAGCTCTGAACTAGCGTCAGGTCGACGTAGCCTTCCACTTCCACTTCAAAGCATTGCACTCTCTATTTAATCCGCCCCACATTGCGCCGTCAGCGTTCCTTTTCTCTTACCCACGTTGTCCCCAGCCCATTGTTGTTCACACACAGACACACTCTCTCTCGCATACCTCTCGCAAACCTCTGTCTCCCCCTGGTGCATTAACTGTTGCTCCTTGCCACTCACACACTCCCTGTGCTGCCTTCTTTCTTACTCTTGCTTCTACTACTCAACAACAACAACAACAGCAACAGCAACAACAACAACAATGACATACGAACCACTCGTCGGCACCAAGGGCTCTGCTAATACCAGCAAGCGCTCGCTCGTTGGCCGTCTGGCTCTCTTTGCCAGCGGTGTTCTGCTTGGCAGTGCTCTCACTATGACCACTCTCCAACTCTCGTCTCATCTCGGTCCCGCTGGCCTCATCTCCACCTCTAACGCTGGCGCCGAAGACTCTTCATCCTCATTCGCTCTTTACCGCCGTGATGCTCCAACCGCTCCGATTCCTGATTCCGTCGCTTCTCGCGAGGAGTTCCGCTTTGGCTTCCCAGCTCCAGTGTCAGACTTGGGCATCAACAAGCGCTTCGTGACCGTGTTTGACCGTCGTACCCGCAACCCACATTGGGCTGCCGAGTACCTCACCAAACAAAACCTGCTTCCAGAGGATCCGAACAGCCCGCCTAGCCGCGAAGAGAACTTCCACCCGGACTCCACCATCCCTGAGCAATTTAGAACCACGCTGGCCGCGTACTCCAAGTCTGGATTTGACCGCGGCCACCAAGCACCTGCCGCTGATGCCAAGGTGAACCAGGATGCACTGGACGAGACATTTGTATTGTCCAACATGGCTCCTCAAGTTGGCATCGGTTTTAACAGAAACTACTGGGCGTACCTTGAGAACTTCGCCAGAGACCTCACCACCCGGTTTGATCATGTCCATCTGTTTACCGGCCCATTGTACATCAACAACGGCACCACCGCCAGTGATGGTAAGCGCTACGTCAACTATCAGGTCTTGGCTGGTACTTCTGCGAGTGGTCCAGAGGTTGCTGTTCCAACTCACTTCTACAAGGTTATTTTGGTAAGCAAAGGTGATATTGCATCGCCGTCATCTCAAGCCTTGGGTGCGTTTATTCTGCCAAATGCTGCCATTTCTAGCACGAAGCCACTCACTGATTTTAAGGTACCAGTGGAAACAGTTGAGGCTGCCGCTGGTGTTGTGTTCTTCGACAAGATTAACCATGCCACTGTCCCGAAGCTTTGCGATACCACCACTTGTGCAGTTGTGCGTTAAACTGATACTTCTCGCTGTCTCGTTTCTTTTCTCTTTCCTCTTTCTTGACATTCTTTAACTTTTTAACTGCTTCTTGATTATTCTCAATTCAATAAAAGGAAAAGTTGATTTAGAAGCGGCTCTTTCTGGTAGATGTTACCCGCTTGTAGCCATAGGCAGCAGCACCAATGATACCAACGAAAATGACAAACTTCAGGAATCCGCCAAAGGTAACCGCAGAGCCACCGTAGTCACGCTGTGGACCAACAGTCTGACCAGTGATGGAGATGTGGCCCATAGACTTGGTTGAGTCCTTCAGAGTGCTTGTAACCACACCCAGCACGGTATGGTCGTCCGAAGCCTCGCCCGTCTTTGCCGAGAATCCAAGATACAGTCCAGATGGCAGAGTGACCTTCTCGACTGAGAAGCAGTGCTTGAAGTTTGGATCGCCTGGCGGGCTAACCATAACCTGCAGGAACTGGCCCTTTTGATACGAAATCTGCAGGCGAGTGATGCCAATCGTGTCACGGAAAGCGGCCGCACAATCGCCCGAGCGCTGTTCCCATCCATCGGTGTCGTGGTTGTACGATTTTTGACCGTTTCCGAGGATGCCAATTATACGCGGGAACGGTATGCCTTGCAGCTGCTTGTGGCCCGTGTTTCCACCGTTTGGATACGTGTCCATAAAGAGTCCAAGACCGTTGAAGAAGTCCATTGATCCAAACACTGGACCCGGCCGCATGCGGTCAGTTGTCGCCCAGATAACCATGCCATCGCCTGCAAAGTTGCTGGTGCCGCCAACCTTCAGGTCAACTTCGACCAGCCAGTTGTCGTCGGGAAGCTGGCCCTGAGTCCACAGGAAGCCAGAGCGATACTTGAGGTTGGCAGTGAGGCGAACGCCACGGAAGGAGTCGAGCAGAGTGTCGCCACCGTAATCCCAGAAGCGAGGACGGTAGTTTGTGTCGATAAACGGTGGATACAAGGAGAGCTCCTTCACCTCGCGCATGATGCTGTTCGGATCGTGGCGTGCACTGACGAAACTGCTGCTGCTGCTGCTGGCTGCCAGACCAGCACTGGCGATCGCGAGGAAGTTGAGGACACGCATCGCTGCTTTTCAGACAACTATGAAAAAAGATCAATGTAGTTTGCACGAGAGAGAGAAAGAGAGAGTAGCTGTCTGTGAAGCAAGAGGAATTCAAACTCAAACACCTTCAGCACGCGTTTATTCTTTTGTTAAATGCGACATTGCCGGCCAGCCAGCCAGCCTGCCAGCCTGCCAGCCTGCCAGCCAGCCTACTTGGTTAAGTTAGTTAGTTAAGTTAGACTATGCTGATGGCTGTGTAGCCAGTGACGGCCGAGGAGCGTCATCAGCGGTTGCCGTTGGATTATCCTCAAAGAACCGCCTCCATTCTCTTTCGAGGTTAGCCTCGTACGCCAGCATGGCGTCGCCTCCAATGTCTTCATCCCGAAATCCATAATAGTCAGGACCGATCGTCGCTCGCAGCCGCTCCAGCTCCTTTGTATTCAACGGACCACCGGTGGAAGTGGATGATGTCTTCTGCCGCTCTTGTTCCTCCAAAATGCCTCGAACTTGAGGTAAATCACGTGCTCGTCCAAAGTATTGATACTTGTGGAACTTTGATGACTTGACCTGCTTTCCTCTATCACCACCGCCATCGTCGTGGTTCCTTGATAGGTCTTCAATACGCGTTTCCCATCGTCGCCGCTCCTTAAGCAATCCGTTGATACTGTCATTGAGCTTCATAATGTCTTCCTCATCCATTGTAACCGTCTCGTCGTTGATGCGACTGATCTTTCGACTCGCTTCATCTTGAACTTGCTGTAGCCATTTGCGTGCTTCTTCGACGGTCTCCACTGATTGTTCATCGTACGGCCGTCGTGGCTTCTTGTCGCGGTGTTCCTGTGTCAGCTTGTCAGTCTGTGATTTCAAGTAGCGATGCAGCAGCGAGTTAGCCTTCTCTGATGTTCGTGACATTCTTCGTTTGTTGTCGTTGTTTTTTCCTTGATCTTTTTATGTGTAATTGTCTGTGTGTGTTTGTGTGTGTGCTTGTGCTTGTGGTTGTGGTTTGTTCTTTTTCGATAAGGAGGTTGGAGCTTCGCGTGGCTGGTTGTTTGGAGTGTCCAAACCCTAGATGCGACACCCTGGCATTCCATCCCAGAATCCCAGACATCTGGATTGCATGTGGTTTTAATTTATTGCCCAATATGTTTACATGCCATGCTCTGCCATGCAATGCCACACGGTGACTGACTCCCGTTCGTTCACAATACAAGCCACTGTAGTCACACATTAAACATACAACCGCCACACATAGACGCGAGCCTTCGTTTTTGTTTTGTTTTGTTTTTTTTTTGGTCTGTTGTTGTTCTCGCGAGCAGTTTCTTGTTCTTCTTCTTCTTCCTTCTTGCATACGCTTGTGTTGCACAGACTTTGGTGCGCAGCATTCTATACTGGCCACAACCTGAGGCGCAGCCGCAATTCAAACAAACCCTGGCAGTTGGGCTTATATATAAAAGAAAAAGGCTGAAGCTCACGAGAAGATCCTTCTTTCCTTTTGTTACAACACTCTCCTCCTCCTTTTTTCCAACAAACCAACATACCAACCTCTTTTGTTTGTCTTTCGCAAGCCATTAATATAGACAGCTGTAGTCTGTCCAAACTACAAGCTACAAGCTACAGGCTTCCTCTCTTTCCTTTTACTAACTACACTCCCTAACATCGTCCTCTATCATTCTTCCAGACAAAGTCTCTCTCCTCTGCAGATGACAACAGATTCACTTGGCCGACAGATCCTGGCAATTAATGGCGATCCAAACCTGACCGCAACAGAGAAGGCCAAACAGATACAGGCACTCTTCATGCGGACAGTTTGTACTCCGCCATTGACCCCCTGTGGCTCACACTCAACTTTGAAAGGTGCGACTCCACCACCACCGCCAACAACACTGTCTGTCAATGAGCTTGCATCGCCTCCACTGTCATTGAGTGAATACAACGACGATGGTACAGTCGGATCACAATCAACGCCAACAGCAATAGCATCGACGTCAGCGTCAGCGTCAGTGTCGGAAGTCGAGGCAATCAGCTCGGTTCTAGCTGTCAAGCCAGTGTTCTTGGAGGATGGCAGAATGGGCTGCGAGCACTACAGTCGCAATTGCCAGATCAAGGCTCCATGCTGTGGCGCAATCTATCCATGCCACTGGTGCCATGACATGCATGCTCCAGCCGACCACGACTGCCATGTCACAATGGATCGCACCAAGATCATTCACATGGTTTGCATGCACTGCGTCACACTCCAGCCAGCATCTCAGCACTGCCACTCTGGAATCTGCCCATCCGATACAAGCATGGCCATCTACTACTGCGACATTTGCCATCTATGGGTAAATGATCCTGACATCCTCAACGACGTCAGTCATTGCCATGGATGTGGCATATGCCGACGTGGCGGTGATGCCGAGTTCTTCCACTGCGATGGATGCGGTGTTTGCCTGTCGATCGGTCTCAAGAACAACCACAAGTGTTTCGAAAGCAGGCTGGACTGTGACTGTCCCATCTGCGGAGACCTTTTGATGACATCTCGGGCAACCGTCATTTTCCTCAAGTGCGGACATCCAATTCACAAAGATTGCTTCCATGATTGCCTGGAGAAGGGAATGTATCAGTGCCCGTTGTGTATGAAGAGTGCGGTGGATATGAAGACAAGTTGGGAGAGAATTGATAGATTGGTGGCAGTGTCGCCAATGCCTGACGAGTATAAAAGCTTGAAGGCGGTCATTTCGTGCAACGACTGTTTGCTGGAATCAACAGTGCCGTTCAGATTTGACTATTCAAAGTGTACAGAGTGTGGCTCGTACAATACTCGTATCATGTCTCGTCAGTGGCCAGAGGGAATGGAAGGTCTACCAACCACCCAGCCAGCAGACTCTGCAATTGTCACCACACCGGAGTCAGAGACTGCCACCAGTGAACAGGTTAGTTTGAATATTGATAATGATGTTGATGATGATGATTACATGAGTATCGATGATGACAATGGCAATGAATAATGAATAGTGAGCTCAGTCTTCTCTGTCAGTCTCTCACTATCTGTCTCTTACTATTAGCTAATCAGCCTTATGTCTTATTAACTCGTTAGATACAATCCTCTATTCTACCAATACCACTGTCTTATTTTTGTTTATTTACTTTTATTATACTCTCTTTTAAAGAATATAATTGTACTCTCGTTATAGTTTCCTTACTGCTTCTTTATCGGAATTAGTATTTTCAATTAGTTGGTGATGTTTAGACGCTGACGGAGCTCCTTGACAAGATCGGCGCGAGCAACTGTGATGCCGCCTTGCTCGTCAGCAACCTTTGCAGACATTGTCTTAATCTTGACCACACTGTTGGCAACTTCATCGTCACCAATGATAACTGCGTATGGGATTTGACCCTTGTCGCATGCGTTGTACTGGTTTTGCAAGCGAGCCTTAGTCTTGTAAGCATACTCGGCGCTGATGCCAGCATCCCACAGCTCAGTTGCGATCTTCATGCGCTCCTCCAGCAAACCATCGCCGCCAACGGCAATGACATAGACCTGGGTTTCGCTAGCCTTGATTTCTTCGTTGGCACGCTTGGCCATCAGCACGGAGAAGACACGTTCAACACCAATGCTGACACCGACACATGGGATGCGACCCTGATCAGAATCCTTCTTGCTCTTCTTGCCACCAGCGTCACCAGCGGCAGACCGCACAAACATGCCAACCAGCTCGTCGTAGCGGCCACCAGCTGCAATGGATCCGACGCGCACCTGGTCCTCACCAGCCAGCGGCTCAATGTTGGGCTCTTCGGCCAGCACGGCTTCGTAGATGATACCAGTGTAGTAATCAAGACCGCGAGCCAGACTCATGTCAAAGTCCAAAACATCCTTATCGAGCAGCCCGAACACCTTGGCATACTTGAAGAACAGCTTCATGTCCTCGATACCAGCCTTGGCACTTGCATTTGCAGCCAGATCCGGCTTGGACAGCAGCACATCGCACAACTCAGCACCACCGCGCAGCTTCACATACTCTCCAATGCGGTCAGCTACTGCTGCATCAAGCCCCTTCTCTTCCACCATCTCCTTGCGGACATCGGCCCATGGCAGCTTGTCGAGCTTGTCAACCGCCGACGAGATTGTGCGAATCTTGTCGGCTGGCACTCCGCAGACCTCGAAGATGCCATCCAGAATCTTGCGGTTGTTAACCTTGACCTTGAATGGACCAACGCCAAGCTCGGTCAATATCTCGTATGCCACACGAACAACCTCGGCATCTGGCACCATAGCGTCATAGCTGCCAGCAATATCGAAATCACACTGGTAAAACTCGCGCATTCTGCCCTTGGTCATGGCTGGCTGATCGCGACGATACACTGGTGCAATTTGGAACCGCTTGATGTTTTGGTGGGTGGTGTAGTTCATGGCCACAAAGCGTGCAAATGGAACAGTCAAGTCATATCGCAACGAGCAGCTCTCGCCACCTTGGTCAGCGAGGTCGTAAATGAGTTTGGAGTCTTCGCCATACTTGCCGGTGAGCACGTCGCGCAGCTCGAAAACGGGGGTCTGGATGGTGACAGCGCCGTGTTTGCGGAAGATACGCTTGATGGTTGCAAACATTTCTTCACGAACGGCCATTTCCTTGTCGCTGTAGTCGCGGGTGCCCTTGGGTGTCTTTAGCTCAAACTTGGCTGCCTTTTTCCTGTCGCTATCCTTATCCTTGCCCTTGGCATTTGCACCGTTGTTGTTGCTGTTGTTGCTGCTTTTGGCAGAGGACGAAGAGGCTGGAGCTGCGGCTGGCGGGAGTTGTGCCTTGAGTGCTTGCAGCTTCTCAACTTCCTTGGCAATCTCCTCCTTCGACGCACCGCCCTTCTTCATTTGGCGGACGATATCGCCCTGTGCTTTGATCTGCTCTTCGAGTGAGGACATCTCTATTGTTGATTGCTATTGATCTAGGCTGTTGCGATTGCTGTTGCTATTGCTATTGCTGTGTTTTTTCTTTCTTTCTTTCTTTCTTCGTAAAAAAACGGTGGAATTTCTAACGTAAAAAATAAAATCGACATGGAAATCGACTACAAAGGATGGAAATGTGAGATGGATTAAACGAGTACACAGGTGAATAGATGGTAGTTGATGAGTCACATTATGAGCATGAGTATTGGGGTAGAGGGGTAGAGGAGTATTAGACAGTAAAGAGTGCGATCATGACTAAGATGCCAACCATGAGTCCAAGACGCGAAAGGAATGTCTGTGTTGGCGAAAACACTGCCATTCCAGCTAATGCTGCGTCATGCTCCATCATTGCCGCAGCCAGCGCCGGATCATCGGCCATCATCGCCCCAACTCCACCGCTGCCGAGTCTCTCCCTTCCCTCCAGTCTTTCATCATTTCCACCTCCACCGCCAAATGTATACGTTGCGCCAAACAATCCAGGAAAGAATCCAAATGCGAGTTGGCCGCCGCCGTGGAACTGAAACGGGCCAACCGCAGCAGCTGCTGCCGCGGCCGCTCCACCAGGTCCCCTTCTTCTCGCTCCAAATCTAAAGCCGGCATTGGGGCTTGGGATTGGATCAGGTCGTTGGCCGCGTGGACGACTGGGCAATTCCTCCAGACGCGGATCTTTGGCTTCCTTACCACGACCATAAACGGGGATGACCTTTTCACGTTCACAGCCAGCTTTGCAAACGGGACAGGATGGCTGAGTGACTAGCCATTGATGCAGACAGGGCCAGCAGAACAAATGGCCGCATACGGTCAGCACGGGATGGTTTGCAGTGTCAAAGCAGATGTTGCATGAGAATTCGCCAGTCGCTGCCGTCTTTGATGCGGATGCTGCTGAGTCTTGCTCGCCATCATCAATACATTTATCATCTGGAGAAGCTGGCTGTTCCTCCTCCGGGATTGCAGTTCCAGTGGACTCTGTGTCGGTCTCTGCTCTCGCAGATGACTCTGCAGGCAGATCGCTGGCTGTCTCTGTGGGCTGTTGTTGCTGTTGTTGCTGTTGCTGTTGCTGTTGCTGTTGCTGCTGCTGTTGTGCTGTAGATGGCACCGAATCTTCTCTGGCGTCTGGCTGAACCGAAGGAGCGGTTACTTCTTGGGCAGACTCGTTATCCACAGGCCTACCGTCTTCGATGCTGCCGGTCTGTGCTGTTGGTGTTTCGGTGTGATTAGGCTCTTGCATGTGCTTGTGTGCTTGCGTGTGGTTGTGTTTTTTTTTTATTTTCGACCGAGATGCGAGAGAAGAGCAGAAGCTATGTGACAAATACTGCCACATCATCATCTCAAATGTGAATTACACTCAACATGCCAACATCCAGCCATGTAAACAACAATGGATAGTACAGATTAGTGGTCAATATATAATCCAAACTAGAATATTAAACTATTAATGTCGGTCCAGGTATGTGAACGAGGAGCTGATGTGGCAGTTTGAGTTGGCATTTGTCCAGCATGTAACCACCACCTGTTGCGGATGTAATGGCTATTGTCTCGTCGCTATATACATTCGGAGGGAGGCCAGTCGTTATAATCTTGTTGAGTACATCCTTGGGGACTTTGAATATTAAGGCAGTGTCTACCATTTCAACGCATTTCCTATAAACATAAGATACATTCTTCTTTAATAGCACATGAAATATGAGTGTTCATACCGATAAAAAAAATAGCAACAGCGGTAATAACAAACTACCTTGGTGACATATCCTGATCGATAAAAGGTGACCCGAGCTAATAGCGGAGCTTAGGATCTCAGATCTGTAAATGCCAAGCCATTGTCCACGTCAGATCTCTCTAATGTCAACCGAGCAGATATGCCAAGTCCGCCCGCTGAATCTTCTCTCTCTTTTTCTCTCTGCTTTATTTCTAGATTCAAAGATAGATCGTTTGAAAGAATACATGAGAGTTACCCATCCGCATCTATACTCTTTAGGACCCGTGAATTTGGCCATTAAGTAAATTAGAATAACGAGCATGTGTGTACTTGTGTACTTGTGTACTTGTGTGTCTGTGTGTACGCGTGTGTGTCTGACTTTTCGAGAATAGAAACAGAATCACCAGTCGGAGATGAGGATGAAGATGGAGCAGCCGCCAAGTCATCCAGCTAATCACTGTCAACGTAACTCAGATCTGTCAGACTATCCACCACGCGTGTGTGTTTTTTTCGCACTTGACGGCCGTGTGACGACCAGGGTATCCCTCTCCCCTCCCTTATCCTCAGCGAATGTCATTCATATAACGCTCGTCTTTTTTTCACGCCGGAGCTCAGATGCTGTGAACGAAGCCACCTATTCCTCTTTGTCTTTTCCCTCTTACTGCCTTATTGTTGAATATATCTTCCGCTTCTAACTCCAATTGTTTTCTTATTTCCATTTGTCATTGATATCGCTCGGTTGCGGGGCGGCTAGTTCCTATCTCATAATCAAAAGGTAAGTGATATTTGTCGTAGTTTGTCTAATAGCCAACTGCCAGCGTGGTGTCATTGTCTATTGTGTCCCTTTCCTCCCCCACTTTCTTCTTTCCCCAAAGTCCAATTAGCTTACCTTATCCAAGTCCACGAGCATAAAATCCATAGATTCCGTCCCTTTGCGTATTTGTGTGTGTGTGTGTGTGTGCGTGGTCACGCTATCTCCAAACAATAACATCTGCATCACTTCTTTTTGTCTTCCTTTCTTTTGTGCATTCCGGGTGGCGGTGGTGGCGGTGGAAAAGAGAGAGTGGTGCAACAGTCATCGTGGGCCGTGGCGTCATCCATTTCAGATCTGTAAAAACAAGACTCAAAAAAGCACTGAATCGCAATAGCTGTCAAATCATATTGGTGCGGATCGCGATAACACTCTCAAACGGACCTCGTGCCACTGGTTGATTTTTTTGTGCAAGCGGGCTGCCAAGCGTCTTGCCTTCCTCCTCCCCCAAAATCCTTTTTCCCACGGTCGAATCTGGGCTTCGCTATAAAGCATATCCGCCGTGCTCGCGCCGATTACAAGCATCCTCTGTGTTCAGCCGCTCGTCACACTACTGTCAAAAGCCTCCTCTCTTCGTACTTTGTGTTCTTCCCCTCCCCCTCCACAGCCTTCCATACAACTAGCGCACAGGCACACACACTTCTTCATCAACTCGTACTACCAAAGTGTCAGCCTTGTCAAAAAAAACACACACATACACAAGCACACACATACTCCAGCCCTTTTCCACACATCCATTCCTATTCGATATTCCACCACGCCAGCCCTTCCTTCCTTCGTTGTTTCTTCTCTTTCTTCTTCTTTCTTTCCGCTCCTTTCACTCTCAGCTCAGTACCTGACTGCTTTGACCTTTGACGTCACTTCCTCGTTCACCTTCCATAATACTCCTCCTTTCCCCTTTTCACATTTCGGCTCCGCGTGTGTGTCCTTGTTTGCTTGCTTTGTAGCCTGTTGCATTTTCCTCCACGCCGACGGCCGTTTGTTATCAGTTTATAGTGCGTAGTCACCCACCTGACTCTTTTGTGAAGCATCGCAGTCGGACATTAGCGACAACAGCTGCAACAACAACAGCAGCAGTAACAGCAGTAACAGCAGTAACAGCTGCATCGCAAAGTGTTGTGCACGCGCAAGTGCGATTATTTGTGGCTACCAGTGGCTAGAGCAGCAGTCAATTTCCGTTCTTCCGCTTTCACTTTTTTTTTTGACAGCTCAGCCGATTCGATCTTCTATTTCCCGCTCTGGCAAATCATCAACCTTCTTATAGCTGCCACCAACCCACACACACCACTACGCACGCCATCTTGCAACGTGACGCGTGCATACATCCTTCTTCGTTTTCTCCCCCTCCACCGCCATCATCCCCAAAACAGAAGGCGCTATTCCATCCTATTCGACAGACTACCTGTTGCAGCATCGCCACTGCTTACCCATCATCCGCCCCTTGTCTCCATCGCTTCTGTCAAAAATATACCAAGCACATCACTCCCACGCACACTCAAGCACACGCCCTGACCAAGCCATCGTGTCTTTTTGCTTACTCACTCCTCCTCCTTCTCCTCCTTTTCGTTCTTCCCCATCCTCAACACGCCTCCACACACCACACCGCACCTCACCTCCGCTCTCCAATCTCGATATCTATTTAGTCAGGCGCAGCTGCTGCGTAAAGCGACACAACGTACCCTGTAGCACCTGTCATTGGCAGTCTGAGAGTGTTTTATTTTGACTTGCTTTGCTGCGCAGATCCGTCCTCGTTGTCAGCAGTGTCAATCCACCGACCGACCGCAGTCACTAAATCCGACCACGATCCAGCCTGTTCCTCCGCTTCTTGGCAAAAAATTCCACTGTTTGCTTCTTTTGTCGTCATCCGCACACTTTGCTCTGCCCTTCGCCCAGTACTATCTTTTTCTTTCTTTCTTTCTTTCTTTCAGCTTCTTTCTTTTTGTATATATATGCCTCCTCCCCAATTTGATCACTGCGGTGCTCCCTTCACGTCGCGCCAGCGCTTCCCAGTGGACTCCATCTTGCCTCGCCCACGTGTAATGGTCACCTACGCATCCAGCATCACATCTACACCATCGTCGTCTTTGTCATCTCGCACTGTTAATCTGCCTCATCCACATTCGCTCTCAGCCAACCACATCAGCAACAGCAACACTGCCAACAGCAACAACAGCAACAATAGCACCACCAGCACCATTACTAATACTGGCAGTACGAGTGACAATAGCAACAACAACAACAACAGGCACAGTGGCACCGTATCATCAAACCATTCACGAGCATCATTGTTACCGCCACCGTCGTCATTGACCATACAGTCTCAGTCTTCATCTCCCTTGATTACTGTTACTAACAACTCCTCTTCGAACACATCCACTGCACCGTCTTCGCCTCGCAATAGCAGATTCCTCACTATTATTGAACAGCTACGGATCGCACATTCACCCTGCAACAGTGCTGTGTCAACTGCCCCTACATCGCCCACAATTGCACCATCTAGAAACAGCTTCTACGGCGTCACAGGTATGTTATCACATCAACCAACAACTCCTGTCTAATTTGTTTTTCTGACATGGGTTTCCTTCCATTGGTGGCTACTTTACCACCACCATTCGTTACTCCTCCTCATCTGTTTTATTTTGTATTGTTATTGTATTTGGGTTTAATTACCCACCTTCATTTTTGCCAAGGTTATTCCTTTTCTCTCTCCCTTTCTTTCTTTCTTTCGTATCTGGATTCTGAAATGAGTTGAGTGTTTGCTTTATCTCCTTTCCATTAACTTTCCTCCCTTTCCTCCTTTCTTTTCTTTCTTTCCTTTCCTCTATTTACTCCTCATTAGTCGAAAGTTTGTGGAGTGCGTCCGCCACTTGCGCCGCACACACACACACACACACACACACCAGCATACATACGCACACACATACGCATCCACACATCTGCAACAACCAAACTTGTTCGTCCTCCCTCTCCTCTTACTCGCCTACTCCTTGTTAATTTCACTTGAGCCAGCTAAACTATGTGTTGATTGCATCAGTCAGTCTCAGTGTCGATCACTTTTGCATGTTTTTTTTTGTTGCTGTTGCTCCTCATTTCACACACACAAAAGCGACACGCCATTGAACAACAGCGATCACAATCAGTCGTCATCACCATCATCACCACCATCAGAAATTGTGCTTTTGTTGTCCTGCCTTGTCTTGCCTTGTCCTGCCTTTGCTTCTCTTTGCTTTGCATTCCCCCATTCAACCTTGTGGATATAAAGAGGATCTACCTTGCATCAAACTGGACACCATTCATATCAGTCACCAAAAAACACACCTATCTAGCAAGTCTCTCATTTCACCTTTTCATTTACGTTGACCTCAACTTGATCTATACTGACATTATATTCTAACATCTACATCTACATCAACACCAACTGCTTGTTGTTCTTTTTACACACACACTCTCTCTCTTTCCAAAAACAGACTTCCATCTCGACTCCAAGTGTAAGTATTAGTGTATTTCGGCACTTTCCCCACAGTTTGACGGATGTGATCGTCACTGTTCACACACGCTCTCTTTTACTACTGACCGATCCCTCTCTTTCTCTTTCTCTCTCTTTCTCTTTCTCTATCTATTCTCATGGCTTATTTTTAACCCACCAGCAATGTCACATATCCTCCTCGTACTTTCTCACCAATTGGCGTGCTATCTTATTTTTGATGGTTTGTCATTCCCATCTCGCCATCTCGCCATCCTTTTCCACACGCTTTCTTTTCGATTGTTATTGCCCCTCATTTCTGTGCTTGGTTTTATGAACAAAAAAATCACACACAGCGCCACTACCACACCACACAACACTACACTGCGCTGCACTATACTCTACACCACATCGCAAATCCAGTCTCGTTCACACGACAACAACGACAAACACGCCTTTTGTCTGTCTTTCTGTCTATCTGGCTGGCTATCTATCTTTGGTCCCCCTCTTTCCCTCGCCCTCCCTCACCTTTCCTCCATCCGTTTGTTTACTCGCTGGCCCCGTTCTGTTCCCCCACACCGTTGTTGTTCACGGCCTTCGCCTTGCCATTTTGTTTTGTTCCTCCGGACTTGTCTTCGATTCGCGTCTCCCTCCCTTCCTTCGACACCTCGTCGTTACTTCTGTTACACAGCTCTCTTTCTCTGATAGAACTCTGATATACAAGTAGACGCGTTCTCATTTTGTTGTTTGTTTCTGTGGCGCTGTCTTCCCTTGTCCTTCTCCTTCCTGCCCTAGTCATCGTGTCTACATCTTCCCTTCTACAGCCCTTTACCCCTCCTCCTTCATTGGTACATCATTGATACACTGTTTTGGGCTCCTTTTACTTTTCTGTTTGTTTAGCGCGTTCCCTCCTTTGATTCTACGGCTGAGGACTGACATTGATCGATCCCCACTTGCTTGCCTGGTCTCCACTCTTGTTTGTCTGTCTTTGAATTTGAACTTGGATTGTGATCAGCGGACTCACCCACTCCTGGAACTCCACTGTCATCGTCTCGATCGTCCATTGCTGTCACTCCAACCGCTTTTGCTCTCGCTGATTGCCGGATTTCGCATCCAATTTCACGCACATCATTTCCTCCAGTCTCCTCCTCCTCACACCATCCACAGCAGCACCATTACCAGCAGCAACACCAACAGCAACAGCATCAGCTTCCTCACCTGCCACATCCCATCCCTGTCAAGCCAACCTTTGACTCGTCGTCCTCTGCTGCCAACAGTGAACTCATTTCAGCTCCAGCATCCATATCCACCAGTCCATCCATCAACAATCAGCTACAGCATCAGCATCAGTATCTGAGGCACCGCGAGTTTGAATATCCAATGAAGACTGACTCAGGCTCAACCGTTGCTCTGCCGCAAATCTCCTTGGAGCCATCCACCGCCGCTCCTACTGGAATGTCACTGCCAGAACCTGCCAACAACAGCATCAGAAACAACAGTTTGGGGATGACTGGGGAATCTCCTGCATTGCAGCAGCAATCTGTCTCAGCCACTGATGGATCGTCTTCAGTTGGCATTAAACCGGATACCCCGGCTGCTTCGCGCGTCCCGTCTGGCTTGGTCACTCTGCCACTGCCTGTCCCAACTCGCTCCAACTCGCCAACTCGTCTTCAGAATCTGCAGACTATGCAGCAGCAACAGCAACCACTCTCTACAACCGGTGCAGCACCGTTGTCTATTCCAAAGATGCTGCCGATTCCTGTCACCTCGTCCAATGCCTCCACTCCACTGCCAGCAGTCTCTGGCAAGCTGTTTGCACCCCATGTGCTTTACGATGCATCAAAGCCACATCTTCAGCAGCCTCCACACGCCAATGACACTGTCCGGTATGCCACAGAACAGCTTCTCAACAAGAATGCATCTGAGTGGTATCGTCCACATGCTCCATCTGTGGTACATGGCAACTGGGATACACCACTGCCTCATGCTCAGCTCCCAAGCGGTCTCGGTATCACTGGCGGTCCATTTGCAGCTCCTGGTAGCTTCGAGTCATATCCTCATCATGGTGCCCCTGCTGCATATCACGAGCCGGGTAAGCTGCCTGTGTTCACTCCAATCCCATCACAGGGTCTTGGTCTTACCCATCCGATGCCCGGTGCCATGAGTGGTGGTCCGCCAACCAGCGCCAGTGCCACATCGCTGTCCTTGATGTCTGATCCGATTCTTGCAGCTGCTCGTGAATCTGCTCCAGCCACTCCAAGCGGCGGCGCAGTCGTGCCAGCTACTGGCCCACACTCTGCCTCTGCTCACCGGTTATCGCACGGTACTGCTCCGTATTATGTCCCATCGACTGCTCCGCACACTCGCCAGTTCATCAATAGTGGCTCGATCTCCATTCGGTCTGCTTCATCCACCGCTGTAGCAACAGCAGCAGCAGCTCCAGCTCCATGGCCACGCACCCACGCTCCACAGCCTTATCCACCAGTTGGCTACGAGTCTCGTCGCACCTCACCCACTCTTGGCACGATGGCATTGTCTGGCGTAGCTACTGCCGATGGACTGTCGCGTGAGAACAGCTGTGATGAGAGTGAATGCACCGATGATGCCCACTCTGATAACTCGCCATCATCCGACCGTGCCTCTCGTCAGAAGCAGCCAATGTTCCAACCTCACCAGCAGTTTCCAGGTGGTCAGCAACATCATCAAGCTATGGCACCTCATCAGCAGCAGCAGCAGCAGCAACTGCATCCACTCGACCCTGCGTTCACTGCTTCTGCCCCTGCACCACAGCTGAACCCGATCCCACTGCAATCGGGGGCTACTCCAGCTCGTGCCTCCAACGGTGCCAAGAAGCGCCGTGGCAATCTTCCCAAGTTTGTAGTGGCTATTCTCAAGAAGTGGCTGCTTGAACATGTCAGTCATCCGTATCCATCTGAGGATGAAAAGATTGACTTGGCCAACAGAACTGGTCTTACTCTCAGTCAGATCAGCAACTGGTTCATCAATGCTCGGCGGCGAATCCTGCAGCCAATGTTTGATGAGATTCAGACTCAGCAGAACGTTCAAGCCACTGCTGCTACCACAGCTGTGCCATCTATTGGACAATCGCCATCCGTGCCTGGCTCTACAGTCTCCACTGTTCCAGCCACAGCCACCACCGTTACAACAGCCGCTGCTGCTGCTCCAGTTGCTGATGCATCATCGGCATTCAACCATTCTCGGTCTCGCTCTGATGGCAGGAGTGGTGTTCCAACCGTTGCAGCTCTTAATGGTGCAGCACCACCACCACCTCCCCCTCAACCGCACCAAACTATCGACCCAGCAGCCATGGCATTCATCAACCAGTCTGCTGGTCAGTACAAGCAGAAGATCCGTGAGCGTTTAGCAGAGACCGTTGCCAGCCAAGAGGTGCAGCAGCAGCAGCAGCTTCAACCACAGCCACAGCCACAGCAGCACATTCCAGCGCAGCCTCTAGCGTATGGTTCGATGCCAGTCCAGTATCATCCCGGCCACCCGCTTCCTCCCCAGTCACAGCAGCATCAGTTTCCTGTCAACTACACCCATGGCATTGCCGCAACAACAGGAGCAGCCCCACCGCCACCAGCATCGTATCAATCCGTACAGTATCAATCTCAGCCTCAGCCTCAACCTCAGCCATCGACCCAATACCACATCAACCACCATCAACACTTCTCGGCAGGACCGATGCCGGGTTTGGGCCGAATGATGCCTCGCCCTGAATAGACCTTATCTTGCTCTTTCCTCTATTTTTTTTTTGTTTTTATCTTTTTATCTTTTTATCCGCCATCCATTCATCATTTCCTACGTACTACTTCCGAATCCATCATCACTCTATTTTGTTTGCTTGCAATCCCCTCCTTCACTTTTCCTCCATCGTAATAATTGATATAAAAAATGATTTGTTTATTCTTTTGAAAAGAATTGTTCATATTTTCGTATTGGCCCATTTGATAGTCTTTAAGTGTCAACAATGTTGCCTGCCTTGTCAGAAGCGTTCGGATTCCTCCGTAAGCGTCCAGATAGGACCAGTCAAGCCATGGCGCTGGAACATTTCGGCTGCCTCTCGCACCGACCACTTCTTCCAGTCCACATCCGCATGACGTCCATACCACTCGGTTGCGAAGGTCCAGATCTGCTCGATAGGGCGAACATCTCCTTTGGGAATGCCCCGCGACTCACACCACTCATCCACTTGCGCTTCGTCACGGAATATCAGCATGATGGAACAGGTATAAATCACATTGTCCCATGCTTTGCGCATTGGTATTGGGAAATGAACAACATAGTCTGTGTCCATCAGTTTTCCGTTTTCGATTCTTATGGTTGCATGGTCGCCCACCCCGCCAATACGCGTCTCGATAGTGGCCGTTCCTCCGGCCAAGTGAGCCAGACCTAGCGAGCACCAAGCACAATTGCCCCACCATGTGCACGCTCCAGACTTGACCACACATGTGGTTGGCGCTGCTGAAAACGGGTGAGCAACCCAAATCTCGTCCGAGTTCGGGTGCAGGACCACACCGTGGTATTCGGCCAAGTCTCTCAGGCCACTGCGAGCCTCCGCTTCATTGCATTGGAAATGCGTGGCAATCTCTTTTACTGTTGGAGGACGCTGGTTCTTGATGAAGAACGAGACTATGGTTTCGTGTAAGCTGGAGTTGTTCATCGTTTTACTTTTTACTTTTTATTCTTTATTATCACTTCTTCGCTCGAAACAGTTATACGATGGCAGAAAGCGTGCTATACTCTCAGCGTCCTGAATGGAGTGATCTGTCGCCCGTTCCTCAGTATGACGGTGCTGATGCCAACGGCTTGCCGCCGATGGTTGGCGTGATCGCTTACTCGAACGAGTACCGCGACGCGATGGACATGCTGCGTGCTGTCATCAAGGCCAACGAGTTCAGCGAGCGCGCGTTTGACTTGACCACGCATATCCTGTTCATTGCACCAAGTCATTACTCTGTCTGGGCGTTCCGTCAGACGTTGCTTGGCATGCTTACGCGGGATGGCGGTGTGCCAGACTTGTCAGCTACAGCAACAGCAACAGCAACAGCGACAGCATCAAATGAACGCTCATCGACTGGTAGAGTGTCGATCACAATGCCAAAGTCGGGTCAGATTCTTACACTTGGCGACCTTGAGAATGAGTTGGAGATTGTCGAGCAGCTGGTTGAGTCGTCTCCAAAATGCTATCAGCTGTGGCATCATCGCAGACTGGTTGTTGATTTGATTGCCTCAAACTGGTGCAACAGCAACAGCGATAGCGACAGCTTCTTCCAAGAACTGGGCAAGCGTGAGATGAGTTTCATTGCGACTGCACTCGGCGAAGACTCAAAGAACTTCCATGCATGGTCATATCGCCAATGGGCAATCGAGAGACTCGGCACGTGGAGCCAAGAGTTGGCATTTGTGGAAAGTATGATCAACGAGGACGTTCGCAACAATTCAGCTTGGAATCAGCGATACTACGTGCTTGCTCATGAGGCGTCTCAATCAAAGGCTGATACGCAGCAGCAGCAGCAGCAGCAGCAGCAGCAGCAGCAGCGATTTGCACAGTTGACAGATGATGTCGCCCGCTCAGAATTGGACTATGCTTTGTCCAAGATTGCTCTGGCACCCAAGAATGAGAGTCCGTGGAACTACATTCAAGGCTTGTTCAACCGCCATGCTCCCCACATGCTTGCACAGCTCCACAGTCATCTCGTCACTCTAGCATCCGAGCACGAGCAATCTGATCACGCTGTGGCCATGCGTCGGTCACCGCACTTTTGGACATGCCTAGCTGATGTCGCACAGCGTTTGGCAAAGGAATCAACTGACGTCACTGCGAAGAAGGCGCTGATAGAGCAGGCATCGTCAGCCTACGACGAGTTGATTGACTCCCTTGATCCAGTTCGTATCAAGTATTGGAAATTCCGCAAGTCATCATTAAGCAGTATTTAAAAATAGCTTGGCTTCCCCCTCTTTTTTTTTCTTTGCTCTTTGCTCTCTGGTTTGAAGATGTGTCTGATAGTGTGCTCGTCGCCTTGTGTCACGCCACCCCCTGAATTACTGGCAATTCCACACACAAAAGCACATGGTTGGATGTAACACATCCTATTCAACTCAATCGAACGGTAGTACAGCACGAAGAGTGCCCCCGATTAATTGCTGTTCTAAAAATATTAGCCATTTAGCGTGCACTGGTCGGAGCACAGTTGAAACGACCTAGCGGGCATTGCCTTGTGAGCTGGGTATGTTAGTGTGTGTATGGAAACGTGACTGTAGTTGCTCAGTTCATTACCGCTCTGTGTGCCTGCTCGTTGACAGAGAATGGCCAGGTAATTAAGCAATGAAAAAGTTCTGCTAGTGGACGTTGTTGTCGTCGTCGTCGTCTGCCCCATCGGTGCGGAACGTTGTCTGCATGTGCAAGCGCGGGTTGCCCTTTTGGCCTGGGTTGCACAAAGCAGAAAATCAACTCGAGTGCAAACAGAGCACAGGTGGCTTTCAAAGACAGGCAATATAATACTCGTCGCCGCAGCCTGTGTCAGCGTTAATTTCCGCTCTAACCCTGCCAAACAAAGCACACCTCAATCACCTTGTCTCGTCACAGTAACGCACATCATCGGAATTGGTATGTCTAATTAACCCTCGGAACTTTGGGTTGTCTTTCACTCTTTCATTCTTTCCTCTTCCTTCCCTCACTGTTCGCCGTGACTCCAGTTTGTGATCGCCACTCACATTGTGTACGTCTTCACCGCTTCATACACTCCACTTTACTTTCAGTCGCCATTATTGTGCACACACACACAACATCGACATTCTCCAACCTTCCTTTACTTCTTCCAGTCTTCCAGTCTTTTCTTTGTTTCTTTTTCTTCTTCACGAGGAAGGGGAGAGCTTTTCTACCTACACTGCATGGCGCCTCACTCCCAAATATTACGAGTGTACATCTCCTCAGTGTGAACGGCCATAGCGTACATTCACTCTGCTCCCCCCCCCGTTTGCACAACTCCTCCATACATCTCATCTTTTTTGTTTTCTTGTGCTTTCACCTCCATCCTCCTACTCTTCGTAATCACTTACTTACCACCTCCGATCATCACTGGCACCAACTTTGATAAATATCACTGTCTCAACTCTCCATGTCGTACCCGACTTGTGCCGATTACTAAACGTTGGGTAAGTCGCTTTTATTGCAATATATTGTCACATTTCGGATGTGCCATTGAACGTGATCATTCCACCTCCACCTTCCTCCTCCATCACCTTCCTCCACCTTCCTCCACCTTCCCCAGTCAAACGAACTTCATTTACTTTGTTGCTCAACAACACAACGTTTAATTGAATATCTCTCTGTGTCCATCGTACGTTCAGTCGCTGTGTGCTTCGTTTTCGTCCCAGTCAAGAGTTTGGAAATCTCTTTGGGGGAGAGTTATACTGTAAGAATGAGAGTGGAGTCAATTCCACTTTCTCCCCTCCCTCCCCCACTGATATTGACGAACAAACCAACCAACCAACCAGTGAATGCACACCAGCACTCTCATTTCTGTCTGTCTTTCTGTTTATCTGTCTTTCTTTTTTCACCCTCCCCCTCAGTTACTTGCTCATTGGTGCCGCTGCTTTGTCTGGCTCCGGTTCCTGTGCTGGTCAGGCCAGTTTGTTTTTGCATTGACGCCTTTATTAGATCACACTTTCCACTTTTTCGTCCTCGTCTGACACACGCACACGTACACACGCACACACTTTCTCTTGGTACATGTGCTTTTGTTGTTGTTGCCTCTTTCGTTCATCCATTCTTTTCTTCTCTATTTGCGCCGGTTGCCGTCATCTGACCTGACCGTCCGATTTCTTTCATTTTGATTCGCCTTTTTTCCTCAAACCTCGTTGCTCACGTTCGCACGCTTTATCCTCAAATAAAGAAGAGTACGTAAACCCAGCTTTCAATGTCCGAACTTGCTCCGGCCAATCAAACACATTTATTAGTTCATGTAACAGCCACTCTCACCTGCTTACTGTGACTTATCTCGAAACAGTGTGCGGTGACGGCTCCTTCCTCCTCCTCCTCCCCCCACCAGTTTGAAACAAAGAATCCTCACGCTCAAAGCAACTCTCACGCAGACGTTTCCTTGAGAATTTCGACGTTTGGCGTTTGTTTTTGTTATTCAGTCCTCTTCCTCCTTAACTGCTCACATAGCCATCCACTCTGCCTAACTCTCCGACAGTCGTTTTTTTTTATTGATGTGCTGACATACATCGATATCAAACTTGTTCACACACACATACACACACATACACGTACATACACAACTACGTATACACCAACATCTAGTTTTGTTAAACCTTCGTTTCTAACTGGCCAGACGACCCATCGATCACAGAAACCGCCTCCTTTAATTCCCACCCAAAAAGCCTCTTACACTACGTTTTGAAATAGAGGTGAATTGATATCATTCACACTCCGAATCCCCGCAGACAAGTAAGAGAGCATTTCCACCAACAAACCATTTCGTAACTGACTGACTGACTGACTGAGTGGTCTTTAACCAAAAAATCCCACCCCATTGCAATACAACCAAACACTTGTGCGCATCCCACGCTTTCTTTGCTCCCACCGCACTTTCGTACTCTACTACCATCCATTCCAATCTCTTCGCGACTTCATCACCAAGCTCCCACCCCTCCTTTTTTGCACAACCTGGGGGAGTCAGTAGTGTAGTTCTCCAAGCTATTTTACAACTCTGACACCGCCAGCCGTCGCTTTATCCTCCGGGCTGCTTCATTCTCATTCTTCCCCGTACCTTCTCGTTCTTCCTCGTACCTTCTTGACCTTTTTGACCTTTTTCACCTTCAGATACTTGCATCTTTGACAGATACACACTGACATTGTCCATTCACCATTCCGTCTATACATTCACCTAATACAGACTAACTAACATTCCCTAGCTCAGCCTTGATACAGGTATGTTTATTAAAACGGGTCATCCTTTCAAAGAATACTCCGTTTCCATCCATGCATCGTGCTCTCATCCTGCAATTCTATTCGCACTTCCATCCCTACTGCCATTGTCATCATTGTCATGAACGACCATTTTCAACACTCAATTCGAAGACTCTTTTGACGCCTTCAACGACATCATCCCGCTACTCAATTGTTCTTTTGTTTCTGCCTTTGTTTCTGTTTTTTTTTATTAGCACTAGCACTTTGTGTCATTCATCGAACGCCACATTTCGAAAAAAAAAAACTATTGCTGCGCTCGTGCCACCGTCCGCTCGTTCTCTTTTTGTCCATGCCCTCGTACGAATGATTCGGAGTCTCTTGCTATTACATCCCTCCGTTGTCAATGTCACGCGTGGTTGGATGCTTCTAGTGCACACTGCTTTCGGATGGCCATGCAAGCGGAGCCAAGCTTTCCATCACTGCGTCCTGCGCGTGCTGTTTCACACTCGACTTATTTTTAGCATCTCACTGTCCCTCCGCCTCTCCGCCTCTCTGCCTTTCGGCCTGTTCACCTCTTCACCTTTCTGTCTCATTGACGTTTTGTGCTAGTTTGTTCCTCCAGCGACTCCGCTGGTCGCATTGTGACACACGCTTTGTAATTCGTGTTGTTTTTTTCTTCTCTCATTCTCTTTCTATTGCTTGTAGCCTGCATTACGTCGTTTCTGTATGAGGGCCGTTTGAAAACATGCACACCACGTTGCTTTCTCACTGTACTTCTTTTGTTTCAATCGGCTCCAGACTCCGCAAATAAATTTACACTAGTACTCCTAGCCCTGCCTATTTCGTCATTCTGCACATCACAGGAACCTTTCCCACTTCAAAGGGCTGATGCCAAACAGCTGCCGCCAATCAGTCCTCTTCTTCTACCAAACAGCTAATAATTTGCTCACTCATCATTCGCATATTCACACAGGCGGCGCTTCAGCAATACACGCGCACGGTTGCACAACAATCTTCTTTTTTTTTTTGCTGTTACCAGTCGGATTCATCAACGTTTTCATTCGCTTCGCATTCTCTGTCGCTTGACCGTGAATACCAGGCTACTTGATTTGTGTTGAGTTTGTGTGTGCGCGTGTGTTGTGTGTGTTGAGTAACTACCACCACTACGAACTTCGGAGTCACGTTCATTCACATCCCTTGTTTTACTTCCGTCTCTTCATCTCATCCCCTTGCCGACCCGACATTGGCGCAACTAATATATTTACTTGTTTGGCAAGTGTGTATCATCCCCCCTTTTCCTTTCCTTTTTCTTCTTCTTCTTCTTCTGCAATTATCTTCTCATTTACTTTCTATCCATCCTTGTATACTAACATCCATTGCTCGTACTTTGATACTCCATTCCTGGTGCTTCTTCTTTATTGCCAACTTCATTTTACAGAACATATAATCACTTTTACAACCCTATAGCTTCTATAGCTCCTATTGCCCCACAGCCTTACAATCTTACAATCTTATAGCTTCGCAGCTTTACAGCCGCATTTGCCATCCATCCACAAAATTAATTACATCAAAAAGGTATGTTATCATTGTCCATGACCTCTTATCGGCTCTTATCAGCCATTGTCTTGATTGTTGTTGTTGTTGTTGTTGTTGTTGTTGTTGTTGTTGTTGTTGTTGTCGTTGTTTCTGTTGTTAGTGCCCTCATTGACGTGTTGCTGATGTTTCGGCTCACCATGTTACCGACTGTTTATTGGCGAGCAGCCATCCAGTCGTTTCGTTGGTCTAATTCCACTGAAACATTTTGTTTTTGTTTTTGTTGTTTTTTGCCTTCACTTTTGCTTCTGCTTTTGTTTCTTCCATTTTGTTTCTTCGTCATGTTTGGCTCTCTTCAACAAGTCAACGAATCATTGTACATGATCCGATGTTCTTTTGTTTCTTTTGTTTCTTTTTTGACGTTGTCGCTTCTGTCTTCGATCCACACAGCGCTCATCCTCGTGGCAAAACGTGTCGCGGAACGCCTCTCTTTCATTCTCATTCATTATTCGACTTTCCTTTTTCGTACACACTCACACTCACACTCGCTCGCAAACTTCGAGCAGATACACATCACTCGACTCATACATACACCTCTCAATTGAGAACCGAATCGCGAACTCGCTTTTTGCTTTTGTTTTTTTTGTTCGTATTTGTTTCTAGTGAGGAGATACAGTCACTATCCGAGTTCACTTTACTCTTTTTTGCGTTCTACTCACACGCACATACACTCATATTTTTATTTCTTGCATTCACACACCCACTCCAGTATCAAGCACCTCCCACTTCTCCCACTTCTTCGCCTTCTAATTTTGCGAGGCATCGTGGCGAATGTAGATATACGCCAGCTCCACTCCCACAGTATTCATTTGCATCGCTTTATTCATTCTTTTCCCACTCAAACAAATCCCACAGTTTCATTGTATCATATCCGCTGACTATCCCCTCCCTGCTGTTTCTTCTTTCTTTCTTTCTTTCTTTCTTTTGCTGACTTAATTACACTGATACAATCACCCACTTCCCCCACTTGTCCCACCTGACCCACTTGTCGCAGAAAAAGAAACCGACACCTCTCTTTACAACTACCAGCGCACGATACACAATACACGCAATCAAACCCGCGTTTCTCGCTTCCTTGCATCCTTTCCGCGCACTGCTGTTTGGACTGACACAAAATTCACCAACAACACACATCGCATCGCATCTGTTCATCCGAACCCAACACTTGTATTACTATTATTATCATTTACCAATAGGTCAAATAGCTCCATCGTCAGCTTACATTCCCGATTTCCCGCTCTATTCAGATGGTTGCCTCCGTATCTGCATCCCCAGCACCTGTTCCATACAGGTCCGGCTCCGTCCCCGCGGCCAACCCGGCTGCCATCGCAGCACTCAACGCTGCCGCAAGAAGTGCCGCCGCTGCCGGCGGAATCATCGGCAATGGCACCGCCAGAAGTTCCTCATCCAGCACTTCGTCATCAGTGCTTCTTCGTCCATCCAGCGTCTCCGCTGGCACCACTCCATCCACCTTCCCAGTCATGCTGGGCACTGCGACAGTTCCAGCAGGCGGTAGCGCTGGAGGCAGCATTCGGTCCATGTCAATGGTGAGCTCCTCTGCCGCATCATCTGTAACACCTCGGCAGATTGCAGATCCAACTCAGCTCGCTGTGGCGTCACTTGGCACAAAATCAATTGCCCTGCCAATTGAATCCGCCTTCTTCAACACGTCATCCTCATCAAACAGCAACGGCAGTGGCAACGGTAATGGCAACATCGTGAGCAGCGGAGGTCTTGTAGATCCAGTTTTGGCCAACACATTCGCATCGTCTCTTGCCGCGGTTCCAGGAGCGTCGCACCAAGGTATTGATTATTCCGCAGCTCAAAAGCTGATGTTTTCACAGATGCCATACCTTCAGCAACAGCAACAGCAACAGCAGCCACAATCACAATCACAATCACAGTTGCAACATCCGTATCCGCAGAACCATTCGAATCCACTGATGTCATCTCTGGCCAATCAGATTTCAGTCAACGTGAATTCAGCCCCAGAGTTGCAAATATTTAACAGCAACACCAGCGAGAGCCAGAAACTGCCCACTGATTCGAGATTCGGTGCCACTTCTGCCGTCTGTGGTAACATACTTCAGCCCTCCTCTTCATCATCCACTGCAACGGATGTCAATGCTTCAACTATGTCATTCGTGTCTACCGAGTCACATAAACAACAGCAACAGCAACAACCAAACATGCAGTCACACTTTAATCTACTCCAGCAACAACAGCAACAGCAGCAGCAGCCACTGCAACCACAAGACCAGCAGCAGGCCCAGCTCTTTGGTACACTTGGTTCGTTCTCAGGTGGCCCATATCCTGCACTGTCGCTAAACACAATGGACTTGACTAGCATGTCGCAGTTCATTCAGCCAGTGTCTGCTGTATCTGTTGCAAGCAGCATGAGTATTGTGTCTGACAACATGCTCTCTCCAAACGCTACGTTTTATGGTGGTGCTGGTAGCA
>MU602766.1:19027-57988 GCA_025201865.1 Ramicandelaber brevisporus | reverse complement strand
ATACCCAATGCGAAGCACAAGCCAGCAGTGGGAGTCACACACACACACACACTATCTCGCGGGATCGAAGCTTGCACTATTGAATTAGGACAACAAAAAATAAACACATTGTCATGCAAGGAAGCATTGATCCACTTTGGATATTGCTTGGCAAGCGCATCCACTCCCACTCCAGTGGGATCTGAATTGGTGCGTACATGCGTACATGCGTGGGTGCGTGCAGACCAGTGGTATGAAGAAAGATGATATGTTCAAAGTTGTACAACATGTGCCATGCTTACAGGCAGTGTTTTTGGTTGTGCTTGTGCTTAGTTGTCGTCGTCGTCGGCATCGGCCTGAGCGGAGGCACCAGCGCTGCGAGCAGCAGCACCGCGCGAGCCAGCTGCGCCGGACTTGGCCTGCGTGGCGGCATTTCCGCTGCTGCGGGCATTGCTGGCGCTGGCCGACTGCGCACTGGCGTTGGCTGCCTGTCCGCGGGCTGCGGCGCTCTGGTTGCGGGCCTGCTGCTGGCTCTGCTGCGCCTGCTGGCTCTGCTGGCTCTGCTTGCTGCTCACATTGCCGCTGCTCTGCTGCGCCTGCTGCTGGTGCGCACTAGCGCCGCTGCGGCTGGCGCTGGCGCTGTCCTGGACCCGTGCGTTCTTGCCGGAAGCGTCGGAGGCAGCCTGCGTGCGGTTGGCAGCGTTGTCGGCATTCTTGCCGGCCTTGTCCTGAGCCTGGCTTGGCTTGTCTGCGCCGAAGAGTGGGGCCATTTTGGGTATTGCTGGTGGTGGTTTTTGGGTGGGTGGGTGGTTGTTGTTTTGAGAGTGTGTGCGTGTGCAGTCTGGTTGCTGACGCTGTTGCTGACGCTGTTGATTTTGCTGTTGCTGATGTTGTTGCTGGTGATGTTGTTGCTGATGACGCTGATGTCGGTAATGCTCTTGGCTTGGCTCGATGCAGCAGATGACGGAAAGCGCGTTTTATAGCCCACGCGCCGAAACCGCCTGGGATCGTGGTGGAATGTGGCGCTGCGCGGTTTCAGCTGGTGCGCGTCATCGCCTCGCGAAACGACAGGTCCAGCTGGCGCTAATTAGCAGCGGTGGCGCTCGCCTGTCTCTTGCTCTGCGCTTCAGCCACGCCGCTCTTCGATGCCACACCGCGAGCCCCTTTTAAATGCTGCATCGTTAAATCCTGCCGTGCTAAACATGCGAGTATATCGCTATTCCGTTTTAAGCCCCCTCCCTCCTCTCATTCTTTGGCCGCTTGGATCAACTGCATCGGCGCATCCGATTCTGGACCAAGGCTTGAGACGGGAATAGGCATGCGGCTGTGCAACATCTATGTGCACTTGCTCCGAGATTGTGGGCCGCATCCATCGTGCGAGCTTGTGATCTCTCTGGTCTTCAATGTTCTGGCCAGTGTCATTGCATCAGCTGTTGGACATGGATGTGTTGCACATGATGCCATCTGGAATATGAACCGCAGCACCTACTGCAAATACTTGAACACTCTCCTAAACGATGACAACTGAAAGGATCGCGTTGTATTTGGTATATTGGGCATGATTCCAGGTGACAAAGTGCATTCAAAGTTGCTCTTTGTTGCTCATTCATTTTGTTTTATTTTTTTTATCCACATCAACCAGGTGGCCACGACCGTGATGTCTGCACGTTCTGCCAGTACAGGCTTTGTTGTCGGCAGTTCATCTCCACCCGCTGCGAGCGTCGCTCTTGTTACTCTCATCGTCGACTGCTCTTCTGGCGATCAGCCCCGAGCTGATCGTTCAAAACGTGCCCACCATCTCCACAGTTTATCCTCTTTGGTTAACGCTCTTGCGCTCCCAGCCAACTCTCCGTGTTTCCAATCATTCCAGCACTTGACTGATGACTCGAATCAGCTGAGTCAACACTGGGCATTTGCAACTAGAACGAATGTAAACGAATGGCGGTTGGTATCGGCAACATCTGTGAAAGAGTTAGCGCGTCTGGTCAACGAGAGCAGTGTTGGTGGCGAGAATTGCACAGCGCAAGTATGGGGCAAGCCAGTCGCCGAAACACCAGCGACGGCAACAGCAGCAGCGACAAGTGCAAAGGCACCACTGGCCAAGTTCTTGCAAATGATGAATCTAGATAGCTCGTCGGTGTTTGGAGCGAACACACATGTAATCTCAGTTGACTTTGCCGATACTGCTGAGTCGTCGACTGGCTGTGGAGTTTTGGAAGGGTTAGCATTAGCGAAGTCAAAGTATCGGCATATTAGACACCATCATGTGCGTATCGGATCATCTACAAATGGAGCGGTTGTGCCACTGTCCGTGGAAATGTGTGCGGCTGACGGTGTCATTGTATCGCTGAATTCGACAGATGGCTTGGACACATCTGTACCAACTGATTTGATGATGCTGCAGGCACAGATATGGCCAATGTTGGCAACATTGAGCGATGGCAACAAAAGCTGCGAGATATCAGTTTGGCCGCCGCTTCCACGCAATCTTGTACGTGAATCATCTAATGCTCAACAGCCATCAAAGTCAGTATACACTGGATTGCAGGTGTGGAAACTGCGGACTATGCCGCTCTCCACTATGCAGCAGGATATTATTCTCGGCAACACAGCAATCATTCACAGCTGCGTGATTTTAAGACATGTGCGGCCTGAACATTCGGTGAAGATGGAATCAAATCGACCTGATCCTCACAGTATCAAGTCAGATCTTCACCAGCCTGTTAAACCGACTGGTCGAAACAAGATGGCTCAAACAATGGCTCAGCAACTCCAGCAACACCAAGAACACCAGGCTGAACAGAGCTATGTGCTTACAGATAGCCATCACAACTGGCGACTGGACATGCTTAAAAAGCGTCCAAATACCACGACTGCATCGAGCAGCGGTGGAGACTCTTCTCGCGATTGGGAAATGTTTGACAAGTTAAGTAGTGCACTGGTATTAAGAAATGAATGCACCATGGTCAAATTTACATTGGATGGGAACTGGACTGGCTTCTTGCATCCACTTCCATCGAATAGAAATGTAGTCGATGCACTGCGGCTGGTTTACGCTCGTCCACAGTGGATTTCAGCACCGCAGCGTCATGTCATGCCGTCTGGCTTGGTACAATTTGGCGAACCGAATGCATCCATGATGGCAATCCAACAGCTTGAGCAACTTCTCAGTCAATTGCCTAAAGTTACACCGGCATTCTGGCAATGTGTGTACACAATTATGCTTGGATACGAAGCCTCTTCAAATGACACTTGCTTGTTGGCACTCTATTGTTTGTTGACAGACCCTGTAAGACGGAATCAGCCAGCACTGCAGCCGATTGTTAGAAGGTTGAA
The DNA here is from genome assembly GCA_025201865.1 of Ramicandelaber brevisporus. Taxonomy (NCBI): domain Eukaryota; kingdom Fungi; phylum Kickxellomycota; order Ramicandelaberales; family Ramicandelaberaceae; genus Ramicandelaber; species Ramicandelaber brevisporus. The sequence goes on along the minus strand of MU602766.1, from coordinate 54,673 downwards.
TGCGATGATACCAGAAGAGAGTCATCAAAAGATGAGAGATGCTCAGCAAATGTCGGCTAAGCAATCACCTGTTCCGCAGCCAGGGCGACCTGTGATACAGCAACCGCAGACTCAAGCACACTTCCAGCTACAGAATCAGCCTCCTACTATAATGGCAATGCCTCCACAAATCCAACCACAGACAATCCCAGCTGTGCCACTCCAATATCATAATCCTCTTTCACAGCAAGTGACAGCAATGCAACCTCAAATGCCACCTCACCCACAAGTGATGGCAGTTGGCCACATGCAACCTCAAATACAGCTGCAGCCACAACAGCAACAACAGCAACAGCAGCAGCAACAACAACAACAACCTCAAATACAACAACAGCAGCAGCAGGTTGAACTTCAACAGGGACGAGTTCCAAATCGTCCTATCCAGGGCGGGCGTAACAATCGCATGGCTATTAGTAGTCTTTTAAATAGATAAATAACTATTCGTTTAAAGATCTAAAGGTTAATAAAATGTCAGCTTACAAACGGGCATTGACAATCTGGGCAAACTCTGGCTTGAGCGAAGCACCGCCAACCAAGAAACCATCGATGTCAGCCTTCTTTCCCAGCTCGCGGCAGTTGTTGGCTGCAACAGATCCGCCGTAAATAATACGGGTCTCCTGAGAAACACCAGCGCTCACAGTCTTCACCAACCACTTGCGGATAGCCTCATGAACTTCCTGCGCCTGCTCTGGCGTGGCCACAACGCCGGTACCAATGGCCCAGACCGGCTCGTATGCAATGACAATGTTCTTCCAGTCCTCTGGCTTCAGCACGTCGACAACCGCCTTGAGCTGACGGAACACAACCTTCTCAGTGTTGCCAGCCTGGCGCTCCTCAAGCTTCTCACCGCAGCACAGAATGACACCCATGTTGGCGGCCAGCGCATGCTTGACCTTGGCGGCAACAAACTCGTCAGATTCCTTGAAGATGTCACGACGCTCGGAGTGGCCCAGGATAACCCAGGATGCGCCGACATCCTTGAGCATTTCTGGGGAGATTTCACCAGTGAAAGCACCCTTGGCAACGGTGTAGGCGTTTTGGCCAGCGACGGCAACGCGGCCCTCGGCGCCAGCTTCCTTGAGAGTGGCAACGACCTGGGAAACGTAGAGCGTTGGTGGAGCGACCACGACCTCGACGTTGGAGGCGAGGGAGGCACCGGAAAGAGAGGCGAGAAGAGTTTGGATGGACTCTTGCGAGCCGTTCATCTTCCAGTTGCCGCCGACAAAGAAAGTACGTCCAGACATTTGTGTTGCTGCTGTTGGTAACTGTTGTTGTTGCTGTTGGTAACTGTTGTTGTTGTTACTGTTGTAAGTGTGACGAAGGCAGATCTACTTTCGCGCGTATGAAAGAATGAAAGGGTGAAAGAATGAAGGAAAGTGTGCAGATGAAACAAAGGCAGAGTTGGCGTTGGAACTGGCACTGAAGCCGGTGCCGAAGCTGGTGTCGAAGCTGAAGTTCCTGCTTCTTCCGTGTCAACAGGACAGAATCATGTTTCGCCACGTGAGGGAATCTGAGAGCATCGATTATCATTGGCTACAACAATCTGCACAGAAACAGCTGATATCAACTCTCGCTTGTGCTTTCGATAAAAATACTCTGTGGATTGTCCATGTCTGTTTCCCAATGTTCGCGATGGGGAGAGGGAGATGATGGTGACTAGTGGTAAGTGACAGTGTTGACTCGTTTCTACAGGGTTCGATCACATTCTGCAATCGACAGTTCCACTCCTCCGCCAGCCCGCCCCCAATCATGTCGAGTTTGCTGGCTCGAGGAATTTCCTTGCTGGACAAAGCTGCGCTCTATTTCTTTTTTTGCGGTGACGACTGTTCAAGTTACTCATCTCTTTCCTTCTGCTTCCCACATCAACTACACACCTACTCTTTTTGTTTTTTATACTACTGCTCATACTGCTCATATACCAGACGCCATAAACTATGGACAAGACTCCACAGGCTGCGACTCCATACTGCGCTAAAGGCTGCGGTTTCTTTGGGTAAGTGGTATTGCTGCGAAGAAAGCGAGGTTTTTTTCTGCGACAACAGTGCAAAATGAAAAAGGGATTCGTCATCATCTCGAAGCGAAGCCATCTTCACATAGCGAGCGAGCGAGCGACGGACAGCAGCAACAAGAGAGCTCCTAGCACTAGTCAACTCGACTAGCTGCGGCTGCAGTCCTTTCTTGCCATTGTCATTCGACGTCTCAAGTTGACCTCACACTTGCTGCTTACATTCCTTCGCTATCTGGCGACAAGAAAAACAAAAGACCACAACAGTACAACTGACTGACAATTTCTCAATTGTGAATCAATGCCGATCTAATCATCATCGTATATGCTGGCGACAAGAAAAACAAAAGACCACAACAGTACAACTGACTGACAATTTCTCAATTGTGAATCAATGCCGATCTAATCATCATCGTATATGTCTCTCTCTTTCTCCTTTATTTGATGCACTTGATGAAATTGACAACTTGTTTATTAATCCCAACAGAAACCCAGCATTCAACTCCATGTGCAGCAAATGCTACAAGGACTCCCAGCGCGCCAGCGAAGCTGCAGCTAATGCATCCGATGTGTCTACAGCCATCACAGAAGCTGCCTCTGCCGCCGCCACTGCATCTGCTGCGGAGGCTGCCGCTAAGGCTGCAAAGGCCGCCGCTGCCGCAATCACTTCTCAGCCAGTAGCTGTTGAGCCGCCAGCTCCAGCACCAGCTCCAGCCGTGTCTGCTGAATCCACTACCTCTGCAGCAACAGCAACAGCAACAGCAGCAGCAAGTGACTCTGAGACAACTCCACCTGTAGCGGAGAAGCGGAGAACGCAAAAGAATCCAGGCAAGTGCTTCTTCTGCAAGGGCAAGGTCCCGCTGGTTAAGCAAATCACCAACAAGTGCAAGTGTGAGTTTGTCTACTGTGACTCTCACAAGCAGCCAAATCAGCACGAGTGCACATTTGATTTTGCCCAGCACGGCAGGGAAAACCTGACTAAGCTCAACCCGAAGGTTGCAGAGAACAAGGGCGGACGTAGCTTCCAACGCATGTAATCTATGTGTTTTACTTTAACGTGCAATGTTCATTCATGTGAGTTTGGCTAAACTTACCCACTTCATCCACTTCATCCACTTCATTCATTTTCTCATTTTCTCATTTTCTTCTCATCCTTTATTTTACTGTAATTTTTCATTCCTTCTTTTTAAAAGAAGCTGAGCTCCTTTTATATCAATAGTAGAGTGTAGTTGATTGAGTATCAATAGAGTTGCTTTTTAAAGAAGAAAAGAAAAAGAAAGAAAGAAAAGGTCGCTCGAGAGTTAATTGAATAGAAGTGGAATTATAGTTTATTCAATAACAATGAGATCATCATCTGACTCGTCAATTGGGGCTGGGGTGTCTTCAATGCCCGACGCCTCGTCGATATCCATCGCATCAGCCCTGGATGTAGCCAATGTCACTCCAGCTTCTTTTGCTTCCAAGGCACTTTTAGTTCCAGCATACTGAATCTGAATCTTCTCGCACATGTCAAAGATTTCGCGTCTCTTTCTTCGAATCACACCCAATCCAAACCAATCGCTGGGACTGTCTCTCTTTTCCACAATCTTAGGCATCAACGTGTCATAATTCTCCATGATCCACTCTACAATCTGTAGTACAAATACACCGCAATCACAGTGGTTGTCTTGCTTTGGAAAGCTGCGCATATAGCGGGACTGCGGTGCAACTGTGGGGATGATGCCCCTGCGACCACGCGCCGACCAGTAGAGTAATTCTCGAATGTTTGTGAGCGCAGTGACGCGATTAATGTGCAGGGAGTCAAATATAAGAATGTGGCAGCGATCAACCAAGCGCTTTGTGGTGGATGAACCTGTCACTTCGATATCGCTACTGTCATTGTCAAAGAAATCATTGGATTTGAGTGTAGTTGGCGATGAAGCCAGTGTATCAACCGGCTGCTGCTGTTGTTGTTGCTGTTGTTGTTGTTGCTGCTGCTGCTGCTGACGAGTTGACTGTGCTGTGGGCTGGCGACGTGGTGAGATTGTGAATGCTTGTGTATTGTCATCACTGGATGTTGAGCTGTGGCTTGAGTGCTGATATCCACCGCCTCCATGTATAGGCGAAGCAGCTGGAAGAGGCGAACTTGCATTAAACAGTCCATCCGTGTTGACACTAATCGATATTGACGTGGTTGTCGTTGCTGTTGGGAGACGAGTTGAACTCTGCGTGTCATCCAGTGTCACAATGTCAGTTTCACCTGGTGGGGCAGCGCTGACTGAGTGACGCAAAGGATGTGGAGAGCTTAAGAGTGAAATGGCATCTGACTCGCGAGGAGGAGCTGCTGCCAAGTCCTTTTGATATTGTTGATGCAACTCTTGAGTGTCCATACCGCTTATATCCACTTTGACTGCCGACTTGGTTGGCGAAGTGAATGATGAAAGGATACGATCAGCTATTTGTGCTGCGGTGACATCAGTGGTGGTGCGATCGCCAGTGATACCCAATGTGCTGAGGAATCGATCCTGCTCAAATTCACCATCAAATGAGCTGTCATTAATCTCGATTGCATCAGACTTCTCAGTGAGTAATGATTTGAGTGGACGACGCGGGGCAGATGGCGGAGACTCTGGAATCGATAAAAGAGACTCGATTGCACCACGTGTGGCTTGGGTTGGAGCAACTACACTGCCCTCATCTTCACTGTTGATATTGTTATTGTTAATTTTGCCACTTTCATCTGCCTCATCATCACCATTATCATCATCATCATTATCATTATCATTATCACCATTATCGTCATCATCGCTCAAATCAATGCACTCACCACCGCCACCTTCAAGTGAACCAGCTTCATCAACCACTCTTATCTCGGAATCTTCATCAACATTGTCGGCATCAGTATCCATCACATAATGACTGGCGTCCTCTGCTGGCGACTGGGATGCGCTGATGTCTGGTTCAACGCTTGTGCCCGACTCACTGCTATCTGTCGACGCTGCCTGCTGTGTGACACCATTTTTCGTGGTTTGTTGTGGCATCGGAATACCATCTTCGAGCAATGCGCCAGGGTTAAATATAACGGCAGAATACCAGTGCAAGTTCTCATTAATTGGCACAACAACCATATCCTTATCAAATATATCAACTTTGGACATTAACCTCTGCACTCTATCATACCACGGCGGCACAAGATCAACGGCTCTCGCAGCTTCATTGCTGAATGGATTGGGAATGAAACCAGTACGGCGCTGAAGCTGCGGTCGATGAATCCCAGAGCGAGTCGTGCGAGTGTTGGCAGATGCTGCTGCTGCTGCTGCTGCTGCTGCAGTATTAGTGTCATTATTATTAGTGTCATTATTTTCATCCATTAATAGTGATGCAGTGTCATTTCTGGCAGCTTGCTTGGCATGACTCCTTTTTGCTGATTTTTCACTAGTAAATCTCTTGTAAAAGAATGGAGTAAAAATGTGGACTCTTTTGCTGAATTCTGGAAACTTTTCATGAACCAGGTATTTGAAGTAGAAATCCAGCAGAGTATCATTGAGAAACTGGCCAGGGTTTAATCTATACAAGTCATGAGTGGTTACTGTAACTCCATGGTGATGATCAAATGGATAGAAAAATAACACATTGCGTTCAATCTGATACGGATAGAACTCGTCTCCCAGATGTGTTTCTCTTTTAATCTGCTCAATAATGTCAAACTCTGAATCATGTTGGCCGAAGAAGCGTGATCTCAAGCCAGTTGCTGATGCTGATGATGACGAAAGAGAGCTTCGACTGATGCGTTCTGATCTACGTGGCATAAAATCGTCAAGTGTAATAGTGGGCTGATTTGGTGTACTCTTGCGTGTATTACGACTTGGATTTAAAGATGGCCGCTGCTGTCTGTTGAAGCTACTTGCAGGACCAGCTGAGAATACGCCTTGATCATGTGGAACTAGCGGCTGCAGGTGGTTGTCTGTTGGTGGGCTAAATGGAATTGCAGCTGGTCTCTGTTGAAGCTGCGTTTGCCTGCCATAAGTTGTGAGTTTGCTGCCAGATGGCCGAACTGCAAGGGAACTGGCTGGCTTAGGGCGTGGTCTGTTTCCTGCTGCTGTAGATGTGCTGTTGTTGTTCTGGATTGTAACTATGTTGGCAAAGCTGCTAACTGATAGATTTGCGGGAGCGAGTGTTCTACTTGAGCCTGCATTTGGTTGCTGTCTAAGCCGCTGTAGCAGTGTATTGCGATGAGATGCAACAAGTACAGATTCATTCCTGTCACATGCCTGAACTGAAAACTTTTTACTTGGATGACTAGCAACACCTGCCATGTTACAAATGGTTTTAGCCAATTCTTTAACTACATTCTCTGCTTTATTAGTTGGTGAATTTGTAGGAAAGAATACAAGTTTATTTGGATTAACCAAAATGTTATTAGTGGAGTTGTGTTTTGCAATTGAATTTGTCAAATGAGCAGGTACACCAAGATTACGCTCCAGCTTAATGAACGCATTGTGTCCAATTGCATACGCTTTAATCACACTCAGATGCGATAAATAAAACTTTACCAAACATGGCGAACTCACATTGGGACTGACTCTAATCAAAACAACTGGAATATAACTTTGATCAGCATCCGTTCCAATAGTCTCCTGGTCAATAAATGCAGTCAATCCATGTTTACATTCACGGCTTTCAAACATTTCGCAATTCTGACCTTCTGTATAAAAGCAATCCAATTCATACACTTTGCGACCTTGCACTGAAATAGATGTGCCTGTGCCTGTGCCTGTGCCTAATTCAAATCCACCATCATCATCTCCATCCTCGTTATTATCCTCGGTATTATCAGCATTATCAGCATTATTACCAACTTCATCTACATCTCCGTGTTCTATTTCTTCATGATCACTCAGGTCGATAGTTTCTATGGGTTTCATTTGTACCACCGCTTGTTTCTGAGCTGTGGCGTTTAGATATGAATCAGTAATATTATCATCATCGTCAGGCTGTGTCTCAAACTGAACTGGTGACTGATGTTCTAGTTGCTGTTTCTGCCTAGATGGTTTGATTGGCATATCCTCTGGCAATGTTAGACTAGCCTCGGATAGATGACGATCGATATCAACATCTGCTGCATCCATAGTTTCTGACTGTTGTAGCTGCTGCTGCTGTTCTCTCTGCTCCTGTTGAAATTTCGATAGGCGCGAAGCTAATCTTGGATCAGTGCTGACTTTAGGTGGTCTATTCAATGCTGAGACTTCAATGTCACATTCATTATTGTCATCATCTAGACATATTGTGTTCTGTGAGGTGACTGATCCAATTTCTACTCTTCTTCTCTTTGCACGCATACTCTCCAATACTTTATTAGTGCCATTCCTAACATTATCTTTATTGTTTTTATTGCTCTTATTATTACTATGACTATTAAATACATCATCATCATCATCGTCGTCATCACCATCCATCCAATCGTCAATCTTATCATTAGCATCTTCTCCACCATGAATCCGCGCTTGCTGCAATAATCTGCGATTTCCAGTAACCTCGATACCATCGTCATCATCACTTTTATCATCTTCAATTGGGTCATTATGATCAACCACAGCCTTTGCACCACGCTTCTTCCTGCCAGCTGATGCTGCTGCTGCTGATGATGATACTGATGTAGGCGTCTTGTTTCCTTGTCGAATAAAATTACCAAACAGCTGATTTCTGTTGGAAGAGAAGGGTGCATCCCGTGTTGCAGTAGTAGCAGGCGTTGTCGTTCTCGTCGCTCTATATTGAGGCTGTTGGGGAGTCCGTCGCAGTCTTTTGCCAATCTCATCACCAATAGATAAATCATCATCTCCACCATCTCTGCCATCTCCACTATCATCGTTGCGGTCATCAACAGTACGCCGCTGAACAGAGCGTTCAATGCGTGGTGTGGTGGGCGATATTGCAGATTGCCGAGTATCGTGTACAGGAAGTAAGAACGACTGTTGTTCTTGGTGAGTACGAGTTGGCCGCTGTGACTGATATCTTGTAATCATCTTGCCAACATGGCCGCTTCTGATAGACGGCGAGACTGCCTCATTAGCCTTCACTGTGGCTCTCGAAGAGGAGGCAACACCAGATACAATCACAGCTTCGTCTTCATCATCGTCCAAACTGACTACATCTTGCTGTCTATCATTTCTACTAGCTACCGCTGCCACTGTTGGCGATGCCGTTGTTGTTGTTGTTGTTGTTGTTGTTGTCGCTGTAGCTTTCGACCTGGTCGGTGTTATTGTTGTGTGTTGATGCTTTGGAGACGACGATTCAGCTGATGGCTGCGGTTCGCGTAGTTGCCGATCGCTGACTGAAGCTTGCTGTTGATCTGGATCTTCGTCTTCAACGAGGACAGGCTCGACTGCTTCCTCGGCCTCAGCCTCTGCATCAGTCTCCACAGGCCGCTTGTTTCGACGCAGCGAACGCCTCCGCGGTGTCATCAATGCTGACTGCAAAGTTTGTGTAGTGTGTAGTGTATGTGTTTCTTTTAAGTTTGTTTACTTTGACGAAGTAGAGGGAGGAGACGTGAACATTGCACGAACAACCTTCTTGTCAATCTTGTGCATCACGTTGCGTGGAATGCCTTCACCTTCTTCCAAAACAATGTACCTGGATGGAACCTTGTAATGCGCCATAGTCTTCTTCAGCCATGCTCTGATTGACTCGGCATCCAGCCTCAGCTCATCGCCACCTTCAACCGGCGTGGATGGACGTGATCCCTTCGACTTTGGCGCAACGACAGCAGCCACTCTTTCGCCCCACTCCACATCTTGAATGCCAACCACTGCACAATCGGCAATACGAGGATGCTCCAGCAAGTGTCGCTCAATCTCCAGTGCTGAAATCTTGTATCCACCGCTCTTGATGATATCAATAGAGTTTCGACCAAGAATACGGAACGGAGCACGAGCAAATTGAGAGTCGCGGATGGCAATGTCGCCAGTACGGAACCAGCCATCGGCCGTGAACTCTTTTGTGGTCATTTCGGCTGGTCGATTCCAGTACTCGTCAAACACACTGGCACCCTTGATTTGGATCTCGCCGGGAACATCTGTGGATTTGACCACATCGCCTTTGCGATACACACTGCCGTTTGGATCGTCCTCGGTGTAGCACAAGCGAACAGATACACCAGGCAATGGCAGCCCAACACAGCCCTCAAATCTCTCGGCTTCGTTGGATGCCGAGTTGGACAATCCCATCCCAATTTCAGTCATTCCATATCGCTCGAGCATGGTGTGGCCAGTCACATCCTTCCATCTCTTGGCCACAGATGTTGGTAGAGCACTGGATCCGCTAACTGTCATTCTCAATCTGCCCCATGCATCCTTCGCCATTCTCTGCTCTTTACTGTCCAAATGCTCATCGTAATACTGCAACAACCTTACATACATGGTTGGTACACCCATAAACAATGTCAAATCCGGCGCACCATGCAGCACTCGTTTCCAGATTGTGGCAGCATCAAATCGAGGCATCATCTCAAGCGATGCACCGCTACGAAGTGCGCATGCCAATGCAACAGTCACGCCGTGAACGTGATGCAGTGGAAGACAGTGGAGTAGCTTGTCATTGGTTGACCAGTTCCACGCTGAAATGAGAGCGTCAGTCTGAGCAGTCAAGTTGGAGAATCGAGTCACTACGCCTTTCGGCTTGCCAGTCGATGTACCGCTTGTATAAATCAGCATTGCTCGGTTAGAATCGTTAATCGGAACTGAGCCAACGTCGATATCAGATTGGCGAATAGTCGGATCTTGCAACGTGTCCGCGATGCTGAACACATCAATCTTTGCGCTCGTCAGTGATTGTGCCTGAGCAGCTGCTGCCGTGGCCGTATCGACCAGGCTTGGATGCGCCAGTATTGCAGTTGCATTTGTATCCTCCAGGTAGAATGCAAGCTCCTTTGGTGGATAACTGACCGCCAGTGGAACTGCAATACCGCCAGCCGCCCAGACTCCCCACATGGCCGCTGCATAATAGCATCCGCCTGGGCACAGGATCGCAACCCGATCTTCATTCAGTGATTTAGCAGCTGGCTTTCGAGAGAGCAGCAGCTTTGCAATGGCACTGGCATTGCCACGAAGGTCGGCATATGTCCAAGACTGGTTTGATGAATTGAGTTCGGTGATGGCAGTCTTTGCACCGTCTATCAATGAGCCTTCGAAGGCTGCAATGCTGGATGGGAGATCTCGCGTCTTGGCTGCAGATGTAGTTGAAGCCTTTAGTGGTACTGCTGCCGTTGCTGTTGCTATCACTGTTGGTCGAGATTGTTTAGAAGAAGCGAGTTTGTCGCGACATATGGGACGAAGCGCCGATGGAGTGCACGACAGCAATCGAGTAGCAGCAATGGTACAGGCAAAGGTAGAGCGTGTCAGCAGAACGCTTTTGCTGGTGTAGGTCGACAACATGAGCATCTCGTATGCAGCTTTACAACGCTCGGAAAATAAAACACGAAGGAAGAAAAAAAATCGGAAAATGAAATGCAACTCCAACATGCAACAGCAACATACCGTTCATCGATGTCTATCCAAGTATCAGTGCAGTTTAAGCAAGAATATTGTGTGTATATACGATGAGTCAGGATGCCAAAGAGCAGTGTATGTGGTCAGTTTGATACTTTAAAGATAAGGTTAGTTGTCTTCGTCCCCTACTTCCCTGCTTCCCTTTGTGAGAAATTGTATCATGCTCGTTGGCATGTTGGATATCCAAAGCCGGTGTGCTACGCTAGGAGTTAGTTCCAATGTTGGAGATGGTGGACTCCAACTTCAATTTGGAATATGCCAACAACGTGTGCAGTATCTCCTCATGATTTACTGCTGGTGTTGCTGGTGTTGTTGCTGTTGTTGCAAAAAAAGAGGAAAACAAAAGGCGTCAGGCATCATTAGCCGTGATCAACATGCGAGGAGACTCTTTTGGGACATTTTCGACCAAGTATGGCGGTTCCTTTTTTCAGCCTCTTCCTCCTCCTGTGTCTGCAGTCTGCAGCCTGCAGTCTGTTTGCAAGTCATTGCGTACAAAGTGATTTGCAGTGAAAGCTATAGCCACCATTAAGGAGTAGAGGCGAGAATGATGGTAAAGTAACCGGCGTTTCTCGGATACCTGTCTCCGTCCTTTGTCCTGCTCATTATTACTTGTTGACCTCGTTTCACCGCGCTTCGTCTCGTTTCGTTTCGTCTCGTCTATTCTCTGTTCACCATCATTTTCAATCTCAATATTGACTTTCGTTTTCATTTAAACATCCCACTCTCACTCGAAGCTCAGTTTATTAAACAGAAAAAGAAGCGAACGAGTAAGAGAGTGAACGAGTAAGAGAGTGAGCGAGCGTAAACGCGTATCAGTGGACATCCTTTAGCCGCCGCTACCTTTTTTTATAGTCGTTGCCACCTTTTGTTGCCGCCTCTGCATTTTCGATTGACCTTCAATTCAAAAAAAGAAAAAAGAAAAAGAAAAACAGCGTCCACTGGCGATATTGCTACCATCATTCCTACTGCCAACGTTGCTTCTATCCCTCCTTCCTCTCTTCTGAGTGCATATTTTCAATTATCCAATCGACATCTTTGTTCCATTGTCCTTTTGAGTAGCGCTGTATCTTGCACCTTGCGTTTGTTGCCACGCTTCATTTGCCATTTTTGATTATATTTGCTTCCTTTGTTGCCAATCATCCAATCATTCAATCAGCCCTACCACCCCGCTCGTCCTCTCTTTTTGTGTATACGTGCCTGTGCCTGTGTGTGTGTGTGTGCACATCTAATCATCAAAAGTCGAGGTGGAAACTCGCAGTCGTCATCATCCCTTCATAAAGTAACCATTTTGGGGCATCTCGTTGAGCTCTCGTTGCTTCTGCTGCTTCTGCTGCTGTTGCTGCACTGTCGATTTGTGACCTGCACAATCCATACCTTCATTTCGCTTTTCAATCCATCTCAATAAACGCACGTGCCATCCTTACCGTACTGATTTTTTTCATTCGTCTGCTTTCCTGCTGATACAATCCTACATTGCCTTTCCCAATCGGCCTTCACCGAGCCAACAAAGAGAGTGGGTGGCAGACTTATAGATATTACATTGTCCCAGTCAAGCTGCACTCATCCACATATATTTTTTTTTGTATCTCCACTCTCGACCTCCCCAGTATCAACTTCTACACCCCCAATCTATCCACCACACTTCCTTTGTATTTCCTAGTCGAGGTCCTCTGTCTGTCTGCCTGTCTGTCTGCTTGCCTGTCTGATTGTCTGTCTGCTTGCTTCCCTGCCTGTTTGACTTCTATCTTTCCTCTCTCTTTCTCTCTCTCTTTCTCTGTCGTTGAACTCAAGCTCAAACAACAGCACCATCACGCATACACTCACGCACTCCACAACTCTTCAACCACAAAGCAACCAGCAGTAACTCCACACACGACCCCGTATAACTCCATATAGTTCCACACAACTCCACACAACTCCAGCTTTGTCCGCCTCTTTCATATCCTTTTGTATCGTTCTGTACCAGTTTGTACTGTTTTTTTTTTCATACCACTTCCTCTGTTCAGCACACATTGTCATCAATCCACAGTCACACACAGTCTCTCTTTCTCTCTGGCCAATCGTCATCACCTTCATCATCAGCATCGTCAACAGTTTACACACCACACGGCCGCCTTCACCATCGCCGGCTTTGCTGCCACATACACACGCACACGCGCACACACACGAACGCACACACACGCACACGAATCCACCACACGCTCACCGGACCAGCCTTGTTCAGCAAACTTCCACTCACACAGCTCCTTTCATTTTCCCCATTTACTCATCATTATCATCATCGCAGCTGTTATCCTATTCATAGCCGGCTGAGCATAGTCAAACCCTCTTCCTTTTGGGCCTTTTTCACACACTGTGCATCAACACTACAATTGCACATCCAGACAGAGAACATAGACGATCCCCTTCCCCAAAAAATCTTATATTCGTTTTCTTTGCTGCTGCTGTTGCTGCTGCTGCCTATTCTATCAATCGTCGATCAGTCTTGCCCATATCTACTTTGCAGCTACCTCGCAGCACTCTTCCTCCTTTGTTTTTTTTTTTGTTTTTGCTGTTTCTTTGTCCATTCATTATCTTGACGCACCACTGTACGCACTTTTGTATCTCCTGCTACCGCCATTGCCGCTTGTATCTCCTCTGCCTCATCGACTTTTGTTTTTGTTTTTGCTGTTTCTTTGTCCATTCATTATCTTGACGCACCACTGTACGCACTTTTGTATCTCCTGCTACCGCCATTGCCGCTTGTATCTCCTCTGCCTCATCGAGATTGGCCTATTAGTGTCTCGAGTATTTACAGCCAGTAGGAAGCTCGGTACCAGCTAAACAAGCTCCATCAAAAAGTAAGCGGCGGCGGCAGTAGCGGCGACAACAATCAGTGGCAACACCAAATTCTCTCAAGAGAGAGAACGTATCACCGTATTCTTCCTACATTTTGTTTTTTTTATTTGAGCACCCGCCACGCCACTCAATCTTTTTTTTCTCACTCATCACTGCATCAACTCTGTTCTGTTCTGTTCTGTTCTGTTCTGCTCTGTTCTGCTCTGTTTGTGGTCCGTTGTTACTACTACCGCTACTCGCGGCGCTGCCTTGCTTTCTCTCTTTGGGACTGCCGTTTCTATCATCCTCTTTACTTTTTTTGCTTTCCTCTTGCTCTTCCTGCACGAGCTATCACATATACTCTCACACTCACTCCCCTTCTCCCACTCTCAATTACTGTTGCAGCCATATCACTGCACCTCTTCAGCTGCAGTAACCCGAAACGAAACTATTTCCAGCTTCAACCGTGCTCTTCCACGTACAACAAACAGACGGGGCACGCTTCTCTTTTTGTTCAGGCACCGGTGCTGTTCTGCCGTAGACCGTGACTGCTCGTACATCTGGCTCCGTCACCAAACCAGCCAACCAAACGCCAAGTTCTTGTCGAACGGCGTGGTCATCTGCCTGTCTGTTCGCGTACTGCTCCTCTTCTATTTGTTTTGCCTGTCTGCCTGCCAGGTTTTGCTTTGCCTTGCTTTGCTTTACTTTGTCACTGTATAGCTTGCATTTCGTGCTATCTCGCGCTCTTTTTATCACTCCTCAGCTATGACGCTGCTTCGTTCGTGTGATTTCTGTCGCGTTCGCAAGGCCAAATGCGACCGTATCCAGCCCACCTGCTCTCTTTGCGAACGACACGGTGTACAATGCGTTTATGGACGCGACAGACGAACTCGGCAGCCTCCTTGGCAGAGTCCTGGATTCATGTTCTCGACATTGACAGCAACGGGCACAATGAATATGCGGCCAATGGATCCAGCTACAGCTATGGCATTTCAACAGCAGCAGCTCATGCTTCAGCAACAGCAACAACAGCAACAACAGCAACAACAATATGGAGTAACAGGGATGATGATGGCCGGAGGACACTCACAGATGCAATCTCAGCAGATGCAGTCCATACCAAACGCAATGCCACTGCAGCCTGGCATGGCGTCAGCGCAGTATTCATCACCTCACGGACAGTTTAGACCAATGCCTCCATCTCCACAGTATTCAGCACACTTTCAACATCAACAGCAGCAGCAACAACAGCAACCTCAAAGTCATAACCCACTACAAAAACCTGGCCAATCTGGGTTTATTCGACCGCCCATACACCTTGATTTGCAGCATCAGCAGCAACATCCAACACCTGGCATAATGGGAATAACACCAAATCCATCAATTGTCAGCATGAACACACCCGGCTCTGGTATGCCAATCACTCCAAGTCCACAGGCTGCATTTGGACCACTCACTCCAGTTGCGGTCAGCCATCAGCAGGCGCAATATGGGGCGATGGCATCATCGAAGATGGATATTGTAGAAAATGGATTGGCAATAACCGGCAATAACTCCTTTGGACGGCAGTCGTTTCGCACATCTTTGGACAGCGGTATTCAGATGAGTGATTCAGTGGGCACTGGAACGAATGTGCGTAGACCAGCTTCTTTATCGGAATCACTGCCATCTAGTGGCGGATATAACGGAATGTCTGGAGAACCAATGGATATTGACGAGGATAGCAGTCGAACCAATCAGGCGGCAATGACCCTAATTCACCATAAACAGCACCAGCAACAGCACCAGCAACAGCACCAGCAACAGCACCAGCAACAGCAACAGCAACAGCAGCCGTTTGTTGGACAGTTTGTACCACATCAGCAACAACACCAGCAACACCAGCAACAACAGCAATCGAGACTAACTGGATTACACTTGATGCCGCAATCGCCTGTGTCTCCACTTGCTGGCGGTGGAATGAGATCAGCTATCCAAACACCGCAGACTCCAACTGGCACAATGTTACCTGGTTCAGCCACTGGACCGCTTCTGCCCGAGATCAATAGAGCTGTCCGTCGCACTCTCTCTGGCTCACTTCCAAAGGCATTACCATCAATTATTGGAACAGGCAGCGGTGCAGGCAGCAATCTCTCTTCATCAACAGCACTAGCCCGATCGGCATTGCACACTCTTGATCCAAGTTTATTTGGGGCAATTGCCAGTATGCCCAGTCCATTAACAACAGCGCCAGTTCAGCACATTCCGATTGTGATCAACTCAAAGTACATTGATCCATCCGCTCCCGAAATGTACAGCTCGTCTGTTGTAAACCGCCTTGTCAACATCTTCTTCCAGGCTTATCGATTTGAATGGTTACTCGACAAGAAGTCATTGCTAGCTCGCATGAAAACTGGAACAATGCCCGAAATCGAACTCAATGCCTTGTTGGCCACAAACTGTAGATATGCAAACTTTGCTGAAATTAATGGAATCTCTTTGGAAAGCGCAGCTCAGGTGTTTATAACAAACGCCTTGAAATGCAGAGATAATGCATTGATCAATCCGAGTATTGAGAATATCCATGGATTCTTGTCAATTGGATACTATCTGTGCAGTCTGAGTGAAACTGGAGAAGGCTCGGAGAACTTCTTCCATGCTCACGAGCTGGCAATGCGAATGAAGTTACATCTATTGGACGAAGATTCAACCCGTCATGCTTTTGGTGGCAGTCATTCTGATGAGTTTTCATCATCTCGCGCAATTGCCGAACTATCAAACGGCAGACATTCTGCAAAATCCACAGCGTCTTTGGTGGATACAACAGCCAATAGTGTGCATGAAATGTCAATGATGGATCCTAAATCCCGGAAACTGTGGTGGACGGTAATGGTTATTGATTTGCTCACTTCCATTCCAGCTGGTATTAAACCACGACTATCGATTGCTCAGTGCAAAGTCAATTTGCCACTCAATGAGTTCTTCTTTACGATTCTGTTCCCGCCTGTACCAGCACCAGTGTTTGGATTGGACACAACATCGGCTTCTGTGCAATCGGGTGGCTCTGCTTCTGACACGCCATTAGTCAGCATTGCACCAGGATCTGCCAGTTTTAGTGATCCTCACAGTGGTACAGCGTCGCCAGCTGATTCCACAATGAGCTCATATGCAGCAGCATCAGCTGCAGCTCACTTTGGACTCGGAGTGTCATCTCTGCCTGGCGAAGCTAATGGACACGATTCTGCTAGCAGTATGGAGGATTTGACTACTCCAGCCATTGCATCTCGCTCATGCAGCAACACTGGCACAACTCCTCCAGCAACAATCCCTCATCAACAGCAGAATCAACAGCAGCAACATCAACAGCAGCAGCAGCAACAGCAGCAACAGCAGCAACAGCAGCAGCAGCAACAGCAGCGTCCACAGCCTCCTCAGCATCGCAGCTCCGGTCCATCTCAAGCAGCTACAATCAATGTCCATACTCAAGTCACTCTCTATGTGCTTATTGACCACATTGCCGAAGAGCTGCACCGACGCTTCCACACCAAGGATCAGTCTCCGGTCGCTTCTTCTGAATTCGTCAGATTGAACGACCTTCTCAATGGCTGGTTCACTATGCTTCCTGAGCCCTGTCGCTGTCAAGCTGATTCCATCGCATCGGTGTTTATCGATGACGAAAAGGAATGCTCTGACTTTATCAATCTCCGTCTCATATATTGCTGCGCTGTCATTCTTCTCAACTACATGCCACCCGATGTCTTGGAGCGTGTCAACAGCGCAGATGACCACGAAGTCGAGATGGTGATGATTGCTCAGCGTCGATGCATGGTGACTGCCCTGGAGACAATCTCGTTGGTGCGCGCCGTTGACATTCCAACGTACTGCTATGATCCAATTGCTGGATTTTGCTTGTACTTGGCAGCGGCTACTCCCATGTGCTACATCGATGCACTGGCGAGTAGGGACGTGGCGCTGCAGGCAAGGATTATATCAAGCGCAGAGTTTGCAATTGAGTTTTTGACTGTGTCGAGCGACCATTGGAAACCGAACCGGAGATTTGCGAGAGCGCTGAGATCGAGTTTGGATATGCTGTCGAGTTACTCGGGAAGACTGCGGCCACTCAGCACAACAGCAACCAATCAGGATGCAGCCAGTGCAGCAGTTGGCAGTGGTATTGCACATGTTGGCAGCAGCACCAGTGGTGGTGGTGGTGGTGTTCTTGGAAGTGGTCGCAAGTCGCCATCTTCGAGATCAACAATGCCAGCTTCTGGTGGAGACACAGCGCAGGGTGGCGATGTAATCCCGTCCATCTCAAGTCCGCCCACGTATGCCCAATTGCACGAACCAAGTTCTCCATCACCATTCCTACCACGCCGCGTCAGCACTGCAGTCAGCGGCACCAACCTGACCGCAGTTGGTGGTGACATGAGTGAGCCTCAGACTCCAACCGTCCCATCGTCAACCAGTCTCGCAGCATCAGCCAGCAACCACAGTCTCGGCGATGGCATGTCTTCATCATCGTCGTCAGCATCCTGGCGCTGGGATTGGGTCAATCATGATTATGTTGCAGCTCGACTCAACGATTCCAAAGAGACATCGATTGAAGCACTTCAGATTTGCAAGTTCCCACTCAAGCCTTCCCCATTGCACGATATCAACCTGCACCGTCGTCCTCACTTCCTCTAAAGCAAATATTCATATTCATATTCATACTCTTATTCATACCCATACTCATACGCATACTCATATTTTAATAGTTATTATTATTATTATAATCACTCACATTTGCATCACCTTACGCCTCTGATTCTACGTCATCTGTCATCTTCTTCATTATTCATAATCAAGTTTGCTTTTAAAGAAAAAAAGAAGAACATTTCAATGGAAAAATGAAAAAAAAACAAGAAACTGAATGGAAAGATATGGAAGTAAGAGTAATAGAATAAGGCATGTGCTCATTTAAACAAGTTTCTTGGCTTGGAAGAATGAACGCAGATGGCGCACTTGCCAGAAACACACTACACCAATGACTGCAATCTGCATAAAGGTCCAGTACACAATCCGTCCATTAATGTTCTCGCTCAAGTTACGGAACTCAATCTCTCGATCGCGCTGATAATTCTGCTCCGTCTTGATCTCATCCACTTTACGGTTCAGCTCGTAAACTCTCATGCCCATATCGCCCAATTTGGTTTCATGATCCTTAGTCTGCTCATTCGCGTCACCGTACGCCACCTCCAAACTCATCTTGATGGTGGTCGGGTTGAACCAGTGCGTCGAGTTGCCCTGCAAACAAATCTGGTGCTGGCCAGCCTCCAGAGCGGTGAAGACAAACTTGCCAATGTGCTGGCCGCGCGTGTTAACCAGGAGGGAGTTGGTGGGGATTTCGAGGACTGTGATTTGGATGCCAACAGCCGGGTTCTCGACAAACTTCTTGTCCTGCTCAATCCACTCTTCGGCACGGTAGACGCCGGTCATGACGGTGCTCTTGGACATTTCCTCGAGGAAACAGCGCCGCTCTGAGCCCTGGAGATAGAAGTGGAGCGCATTGCAGGCGGGGAGAATGAGATGCAGGACGTAGAGGACCGCAAGAAGAGCGGCTGTAGCGGACGATCGCATAGTTCAACTTGGTGGATCGAGCAGTATACGTGTTTGAGTTTGAGTTTGAGCTTTTTTCACAACGTGTTGGACGGCAGGATAGCGAGAGAAAGAAAGAGAGACAGATAGAGAGAGGCGGGATACAAAGAGGCTGATCTTGCTAGGCAAATCTCGCACTTCACAAAGAACGCAAAAAAAAGACAAGAAAAGACAAGAAAAGAATAGCCATGAGCCGACTTGTATCCTCGCTACAGCGGACATTGATGCGACAGCAGCAACGGCAGCAACAGCAAGTACAGCAACGACTGCGGGTACAGCACAACTTGACAGCGCGTCGGAGCTACGGCACAGCCTCTCTTCCATTGGCAATCGAAGCGTGCGAGAGCCTTCTCCAGACTGTCCAGCTCTCCACCGGCCTACCATGGTGGGCAGCCATCTCCCTCACATCCATCGCCCTTCGCACCTGCATCACGCTACCACTATCCATCATCTCCCAGCGCAATGCGGCTCGTCGTGAATCTCTCAAACCTGTCATCAACGCCTGGGCTCAATCCATTGCCAGCGAGCAGCGTCAGCAAGCTTCCGTGCTAACAATGTCAACGCCTGATCAATTCTCTAAGCACGTCAACAAGCTGGCCAGAAGGCGAGCCAGCGAGGTTTTCTTTAAGCATGGATGCCATCCCATGTTCGGACTGCTTCTGCCACTGACACAGATTCCGCTGTTTGTAGCAATGTCGATAGCAATTCGGGATATGTGTGGAACACCCGCATTATTTGTAGAACATCCACACGGACTGCAGGCACTGTTGCCAGGTGGAGAAAGTCAGGCTGCGTGGCTGCTGTCATTGTCGGAGCCAGACCCGTGGTTTGTCCTGCCGGTTGCAGTGGGTGCTTCGTACCTGGGCAATATTCTGCTTGGTGCGTCAACGGCAGCGGCAGCAGGCGTGACATCTGGATCAACGGCAAAGATTCAAACTATTTTGCAACGAGTCATGATTGGTGTTTCTGTGGCAATGATACCGGTTGCTGCAGTCCAGCCATCCGCCGTCTGTGTATACTGGCTCAGCTCAGGCGTGTTTAGCTTGGTACAGCAGGCAATCTTTAGAGTACCCGCAGTGCGAAAGAAGCTTGGATTTATTCCCTTAAAAATGAAAAGTAATAAGTAAAATGGCGCAGATAATTACACTGTTTTAAGAAATATTGTCGTCGCTCTCTTCGTCACTGGATGATGCAAACACAATTGTTCTTGATTCAGAGACAATGCTGATCTTTGGCCGTGGTTTACCTGCATCCAATTGGCTGGGCAGAATTAGTAGATTTCTTCTTCTTCTTCTACGAGCTGTTTCATCACTGGCGTCATTATCATCATCATCATCGTCATCCGACTCAATTGACATGTCGCTACCGCTGTCATCGTCATCACTGGTAGTGTCAGCAGAGCCATTACTATCACTGTCGTCATCGGAATCATCATCCTCTTCTTCGCTGTCCAACATTTCGTTACTTCTCGGTAAATCCACAATCGGAATGTTGCTATTTACTGCAAACCGCTCAAGCACTTGCTGTGTCCTTCTCCGTCTCTTGCTCTTCTTACCTTGCGCTTCGAACACACCCAGTCCTAAATCCATTTCAATGTGCTGTCCACATCCGATCTCATCATCTTCATCGCCACCATCATTGTCAACATCGCTCTGATCATCACCATCATCATCATTGTCGTCGTCATTAATACTTTGTGCATTGTTGCCATCTTGAATATGTACCATGTTTAGCGCCATTGGATTGAGCTTAAGAGTTTCATTCATATCCACATTGGCCTGTGCAATCGTTGGCAAGAATGCCTTCACTCGTTCAAGAATATCAGACTCTGGCTTGAACAAAAACGGCTTGCGCTCCAAGACTCTTGGTGCCGTTGAAACCGTTGGTGTGTCTGTAAGCAAACTGCAGGCTAACTGCTCTCGACGCTTCTTGTCATTGCTGCTGCTGCTGCTGGGCTTGATCTCAATCTGCTCCGTGTCGCTAGCCTGCTGTGCGATTGTCATAATGTGTCTGCGCTTTTGTATTTATTCTTTTTATTTTCTTGGAAAGTTGGTTGGGTAGCCACTCCTTTAAAACGGCGTGGCTCATTAAACTCACAAATGGTGTAGAGGGAAATAATACACGCAAAAAAAAGTTAGAAAATTAGCTACAATAGGATTATTGTTTGTTGGTTTATAGTGTTTATTAGTCGTCCGTCAGTTTACCGCGATTGTCAAGCTCGTCATCAAGTTCATCATCATCATCATCAAGTTCGTCATCATCATCATCTGAATTCTCAGAATCCACCAAAAGTTGATTGACATTGACAGATTCCTCCTGCTCTCCAATCTGGCTCTTATCCTCTGTTCTCACTATTAACCTCGAGTTCAATTTCTCCGCAAAATCCTTAATCGGATCATAGTCTTCATCTCTCAATATCACAATATACACTGATCTCAATCTCGGAAACCGCTTCTCATCATTCAGCGCCATAATCAAAGCATCCTTCAGCTGCAGCGGAGGCAATGCAGAAATAACCAGCTGTTCCAAATGAATGTGCCATGACACTGGACATGCAACCGCGACCTCGTACAGTGGACAGTACGACGGCAAGCTGGACTTCTCGTCGTAAAACTGCATAATCCATATCCGCGGTTTGCAACTGGAGAAGAACGAGTGGAGAATGCGACGCTCGAAAGCAATGGCGTCCGGATTGGCGAGAATGCAAGCGTCGGCGGTGATGTAGAAACCAAGGCGGAATTGAGGCTTGTCGAAATCGCGCAACCGGTAAAGAGGACCGATTAGACTGTCGGGTTGATCGCGTTCAGTGATGTAGATACTGTTGTTAATCATGATGGTGAGTTCATTGAGATTGGGCAAAAATGACTTGTTACCATCAGTCTTAGCATTGGTATAAGCATTATTATCATTATTACTGCTGCTACTGTCATTGCTGTTATCATTGCTGTTGCCATCGTCTTTACTGTTGATGCTGTTGTCGTCATGAACAGGGCAGCCACAAACCATGTTGACAACTTCGCAAAGGACGTCGCTGTGGAAGATAAGGTCAACAGTGAGTTGTTGCAGCTGCCGACAATTACTCAGCAAGTCACGTAGGTATTGTGGCGTCATCTCTTTGGCAACAACTGCCAACGACCCGAGCTGTGGAAGTAGAGCCATCATGTTTTTACCGATAATTGGATTGCCGGGAGATGGACAAACGTCATACAAGTGTAGCCACTTTAGCTTCCTGCCAGTACCTCTGTCGTACTTCACAAGTTGTTGTTGTTGCTGTTGTTGCTGTTGCTGTTGACTACCAGCTCCTGCTTGATCGCTGTAAGCACCCAAATCTATTGCTGAGTCCGAAGCCGAACCCAATGCAAACGCCTCATCAAACGCTTCCCAATCCTCTGGTGTAATATGCTCGGGACGGTGGCTGTGAATTTGCAAATACCGCAGCTGCTTCAACGACGCAATGAACTTTGCCATTACATCTACATGCTGTCCAAGCCATTCCACGTATATCCGAGTAATGTTTGGCACCAGACTGGGAAACCCTGGCTCTAGCGCGATATAGTATCGAATGAGCGGCTCAGGGACGATTAGTATGCGTAGCCGTCGACCATGTTCACGAAGAATGTCGAGCAGCCTTCGCCGTTTGCCAACGAGATTTCCAAGAACGCATCTCAATGTCGAGTAGCGATAATAGCTATCGTAGGCAATGTACCATGCGCGAGACACGAGTCGCAGTTTGAAGCGGTCTGCAGTGAAAATGAACTTGAAGACAATCGAGATAACGTCGGGATTGAGTGATGGTACAGTCGAAACAACTGGCTCTGGTTGAACGTCGCTCCATCGTACTCGCTTCACTGGCCGGTTCAGCAGCTGTGCCAGGTCCATTGCTTCGCAGTTCGAGCCGTAGCGAACGCAGCACGAGTTGCCGTTCAAGTTGAAGCTGAAGTTGAAGGTCTGGTTTTGATGGTTTTTATTCTATTGAAAAGTCAAGCAGGAGAAACACCGTCAGCCAAGCGGGACTGAGTGTGTTGCTGAGCATGGTGTGGCCCCGATCCACACACTCTGTACTCAGCCGGCAATTACAAAAAAAAAAACGATGCTGACCTGACCAATCAGTGGCGATCGGCAGTCGTACAAAGTCTATTCGTTGCCTGGTCTTGGCAGCAATCTACAACCAGATATTTTTTTTTAACCTTTTGTTGGTGTTATTGAAGGAAGGAAGAGATGCGAGGAGGTAGTACATTGTCACCATCTGCATGCGTTTTGTTCTCATTCCGTGTGTAATTCGGATTATCGGTGATTACATCGGTCGTGTCGGTCGCATCTCGGTCTGCATCACAATGACAACCATCCTGCAATAGTGGCTCGCAATTATCCCATCCCCAAAATAGCTGTCTTGTTAAAAAGCTGTCTTTCCAGTTTTCATTTTCCATTTTTTTTATTCAAAACACGCTCATAAGCACGCAACACACTCATCGCAGCACTGATTGCCGTAGATCTACTGCACAACGATGGGCCGCGAACCAGAACCGTCTCTCAACGAACAAGCGTTTGTGTTGTCCGCCCTGCGCAAGGGTATTCGAGTCGACGGCCGCAAGCCCGGCATGTCGCGCTCCAAAAAGCTCGTGTTTGGTCCCGAATCTGGCCAAGCCGAGCTCACGCTGGGCCACACCCGCGTGCTAGCTATTTGCAGCGGCCAAATCACTCGGCCAAATCCCGACCGCCCCACCGAAGGTCTGTTTAACATCAGCATCGAGCTGTCTCCAATGGCATCTCCAGCATTTGAGGCTGGTCGGCAATCTGACGAAGAGGCGATGATTTCTCGTCTCCTTGAGAAAACTCTGAAGCGATCGAGAGCAATTGATGCAGAGTCGCTGTGCATTGTTGCAGGCGAGCAGGTTTGGTCGATTCGCGTTGATGTGCACGTATTGGATCACGATGGAAACCTGGCGGATGCATGCTGTGTCGCCGCTATTGCAGCACTGAGGCATTTTAGAAGAAACGATGTTACAGTCACGGGAGCTGGCGAAGAAGTTATTGTACATCCGGTTGATCAGCGTGCGCCAGTGCCGCTGAGCATTCACCACACTCCGGTGTGTGTGACGTTTGCATTCTTTGAAGATAACTCGGAGGATGCTGCTGACGTCAATGGATTGGCGCCGTTTGTGGTGGATCCAACATTGCTGGAGGAGCAGGTTCAGCAAGGTGCAATGACAGTTGCATTGAATGCCAATCATGAATTGTGCTTGTTATCAAAAGCTGGATCGGCGCCTGTATCGCAAGCTACAGTGTTCAAGTGCGTGGAGGATGCCGCAGAGATTGTAAACGAAACGATCAAACTCATTGACGATGAGCTGGCAAAGTTCTATCCTAAACAATAATCTTGTTTTGCTTTTTCTTTCTTTCTTTCTTTCATTACTTCCTCTTCTTTTTCATTAAATGAGTTCGATGACTGTACACATGGATGACATGGCAAGGTCAGTTATGTCATAGTTGCTGCCACACCAAGAACGGAGCGAATTTTATTTTGCAGCTATTGTGACTTGCCTTCGTTACCATCCGACAGTCTTCCCAATACAAGCACATCAACAACGTAAAAAAGAAAGAAAACTTTATCTTTTCTTTTTTGTTTCTTTTTTCATTATCCCTGCATACAAGCGATGACCATCTTGTCACGGGTGTTTGGAACCTCCTTCAAACCCACGCTTATTCTCGAAAACAAGGGCAGTGTTGCTCGTGACAATCTTGCTAATGAGCGCACGTTTCTCGCCTGGGTCCGCACTTCTCTCGCTCTGACTACAGTTGGCGTTGCAATCGTCCAGCTCTTTCGATACAGCCCGCTGCCATCCTCGCCCATCCACCCCCAGTCCGCATCCGTTGACACTGCCGGCGAGCAGCCCGCATTCTCGACGGCAAATACGAGCTCCAAGGTGCTGTGGTCCATTCGGATCAACAAAATGCTGAAGGAGACTAGCTTTGAGTACACATCTGGCGCGCCAATTGGAGCGGCGTTTATATTCTTGGGATTGGTGCTGCTGTTATTTGGGATGATTAGATACTTTTATACCCAGAAGCTGATGAACATGGGTCAGTTCCCAGCTTCGAGACTCATTATATTTGTAAGTGCAACTGGTATTGCATTCTTGATGGTTGCTCTGCTGGCAATCATGTTCATAAGTGCATCCTAAACACTAGCCCTCTTTTACATTTTATTTACTTGACTTTCTTAGCGTGCTTCTCCCTCTTATGTCATACCATACTTTAATGATGATGAAGGTGATAATGATGGAAAAGAAGAGGGCAAAAAAGGTTGAATGATTAAAAAAGAGAAGAGGGGAAAGGGAAAGATGGCGTTACAGAACAAACGGAATGATTGCACGACGTTCTTGCGGATAATTCGGGAATCGTTCCTTATACCACTGATGGGATCTGATGGCACGAGGCACCAGGTTCGCAGCAGTCAATGCCACAAACAACCAGCCCGCCGTCGATCCCGTAGCCATTGCAAATCCAAACCATTCCAGCAGCTCACACAAGTAATGCGGACTCGATACAAAGTTAAACAAGAAGAAACCAGTGGGAATCACATAGTGACTCTGGGACTCGCTCTTGTCATTCTTGGCACCATTGCTGTCGGCAGATTGCTTTTTGGCGGCAATGGCACGTTCGCGCAGGTTGAGGAAAGCGTTGTCACTCATAATGTTGCCGATAAAGCCGGCAAAGAACAGCAGGAAACCTTCGACATGAGCAAACCTGGCTGGATGGCCGATCCACCACCACGTCAAGTCCTTCGATGCGCACTCACTGGCGCATTCGCTAAATGTGGTCAAGCCACGTCCATTTGTATAGCCGTTGATGATGTTGAATGTGATACCGGCTGCCAAAACGTGCAATGGCATCGATGCGCGCTTACGAGATCTAAATGGGTAAATCAGCGCACGGTTGGCATAATGCAGCAGGAACATGCCAATAAACACCCAGGTCGTAATTGGAAGGTTCTGGACTTGCTGCAGAACTACGTTGGCCAAATGCACATGCCAAACTGGCAAGGCTGTATCTTCTGCTGCTGGAGAGAACACCTGACTCCATGAGAAGTCGAGCGGAATAAGCACGCCATACCAGAAGCTTATCAGCACAGTAAGCTCCATAATGTACCACGACAGCGCGCCGTTAACGTTGGGAATGAGGCTGCGGCCTTTAGTTTGACCAGCGACTGAGCCATATGTGCTGATGCCTGTCAGCAAAACGGGCGGGATGGTCAGAGCTAAAACGGCTTGAATCTTGAGAGCCAGCTCAAAGAGCTGCGTCTCGTTTGCTGGCAAGTGTTCGACCACACTGGTGAAGTTCATCTCTCGCGAGCTGATATGCAGGGTGGTTTGGTGTGATATGATATGATGGCGTGAGGTTGTGGCAAACGCGAGAGATAAAGGGGGCAGGCAAGAGAGCAACGAGAACAAACAAGCTGTTTACACTCAGCACGCTCACGTGCGTGTATGTATGTCGAGAGAGAGAGTGGAGCTCATCAGCTCAGTCATCTGCATAGTCATTTTTTTCCAATAATAAAAACAAGCACACACACTTTCCATTTAAAGAAGCTTCCTCCATTGTTTGCATCGTACATTGCATTCGACTGGGGTTTGAGGATATGCACGCCAAACGCAAGCGGTTCATATTTACTGATGCTGGCAGCGGCAGCGATGACATTGGTAGTGATGAACATCCAGCAACGCATGTGGAGCATTCGCCACCAATGACATATACCCCAAAGCCAGCTGCAAAGTTTAGCTCGCATACATCCTCGAACATCGTTGTGCCGACAGTGCCGAAACAGCTGCTGCAGCAGCAGCACATCGAACAGAATTCGCCACAAGATGACGGTTCAGTTGCAGAGTACGACTTGGCCAGCAGTTCAGCAGGTTCAACAGGTTCAGCAGGTTCAGCAGACTCGCCATATTCATTGTCTCGGAAGCTCGTGAGACATCAAAAGTTGATGACTGATCCGAGCACATACAACAACTATACAACCAAAGGTAACAGCGACAACAGCAGCAACAGCAATGACAACAATGACAACAACAATGCTGACAACTGTCATCAACTGCAGCTTCGCCTTACGAGCGTGACCAGCGATATTAATGCATTCATCCTCAGTATGCAGCGTCGTTGCTCATCTCTCCAATGTTCCCTCGACAAAACCGCCTCCAAATTATCATTTGTCGAACATGAACGTGATTGTCTCGATCAGACACTGCGTGAAGAACGGCACCAGTTTGCTCAATTATCAGCATTGATGAGTGAGCTTGAGTCCGAAAAGGATCAAGCAGTGACAACTCTGGACGAGATTGGATACATGATGGATCGAGTGAATGCAAAGAAGGATGAGTACGAGCAAATGCATCGAGAGACGGTGAAGAATGCAGATGTGGAGTTGCGTAGTCGTGCCACACAGATCTTGGAACTGCAGGCAAAGATGGCACAGCTGAAGAAGGAATATGATGAGCGAGTAGATGTATTAAAACATGAGCACCATACGGAATTAACTGAGCTACAGGAACAAGCAAAGTGCCAACAGCTCAGAGTGGTGGAGCAGCGTGTGAAGGAAGCGGTGGACGAGGCACAGCAGCAGTGGGAATCAGAGCGCAGCAGCATCGAAATTCAGCATGCGACAGAATTGAACCAGCTGACTGGCGAGATTGAACGCCTGCAAGGTGTATTTGAGGCAGCTGTGAAGACAGCCGAGCAGCAGAAGCAGTCGCACGAAGATATTCTTGCGTCAGTTATTGGTAGCGAGGCTCAGATGGTACTTAAGGTTGACGGGCTGGAAGCTCAGCTTGTATCATTACAGCGCGAGCTAGTGGATATTCGTGCTGAACGTGATAGTCTTCTCTCGGCTCAGTCAGTGCCAAAGGAAATGGCTGATATTGGCGTTGATCCGATGATTAATATCGAAGAAGAGATTGCAAATCGTGAGTTGCGCATTTTGACACTTGAGACCAGTCTCATCGAAGCAGAACAAGCGATGGCAGCAGTTAAAACAGAATACCAGCAGTGTGTAAAGGATTTGCAGTCGCGGATCGATTGTCTTGAAGAGGATCTCATTATCAAGTCAGTGCCATCACCACCTCTCACATCGAGCAACACGAGTCCTGAGGTGATTGTGACTATTGATGACACACCGGAACCAAGTCAATCTCAGCCAGCTGTCGAAGAACCACCAGTTATCGAGACAGCAGCTCCGGAGCCAATGTTAATGATCAAGACTGAGCTAACGGAGGTCCTGGAATCACTGCCAATGAAGACATCGTTACCATTATCGTCACCATTATCTCCACCACCTCCGCCTGTACTTCTCGCTCCTTCTCCACCACCACCACCACCACCAGTTCCACCTCTTCCATCACCTGCTCCACCACCTCTTCCATCACCTGCTCCACCGCCTCTTCTACCACTACAGGAGCCAGAAGAGCTGGAGGAGCCAAAGCAGCGTCGATCGAAGCGTCTCCGTCGAGGTGGTAAGAAAAACGACAAACAGCAGATTATCACATATTAAACAGACTTGCCATTGCTAACACTCCATTGTCTTCGATTTAATAGAACATAGAGTGGCTTTAAAAAAAATCACAAAAAGAACAAAAAGAACAAAAGTTTAAGAAGTCTTATGGTGAAGAGTCTTGCTAATAGAATTGAGTAAAACTGCATTTCGATCATTGGACAACTCCCATGCAAACACTCCACCCAATCTTCTCTCCACCACATATTTTGTCTTCTCCGCAATAGCTGCCTCATCGTCATAACTAATAAACACACGCTGGCTCTCACTGAACAAAAACGGCGCCTTTGCGGTTGGATCCCAGTATCTCACATACCCTGAACCGGGCTGCAAATGCTCACGAGCAATATGTGCATAATCAAACACGCCTTGCTCCCACGATCCCTGGGGGCTTCCATGGAACTCACAGTTCAGACCGACTTGCTGTTCCTTGCGATGTGGTTCTTGGCGAACTTGAGCAAAGCCACGACCATAGAAAGGAACACCAACTGCAAGCTTTTCGGGAGGTGCACCGCCTGCCACAAACAGGTTGACGGCCTGGTGACCACTAAAGAATTTGGGGTCAAATGATGGCGCAAACAACGATGCTTGGTGACCAGTGTGGCTCGACCAAGAACCTGCAAAATCATAGGCCATAATGTTGATTGTGTCACATACCTTGGCGAGAGTTTTGAGTGGGCTGCTGCCGTCGGGACCAACAATGTAATGGTGGATGTTCTTTGGGTTTGCACTCACCGCCATCATCAAATCGTACTTGCGCTTGGTTTGGGCACTCAGGGCATCGAGTTTCGAGCGCAGCAATGCCATGAAGCTTGCGAGGTTGATGGCATCATCTGGACGATGTGGCATTCCTTCAATGCCGCCTTCAACCGGATATTCAAAGTCAATATCAATGCCGTTGAATCCATACTGTGTCATGAACGCAATACATGAGTTTGCAAACTTCTCTCGACTAGCAGGCGTGGCCAGTGTGTTTGAAAAGTTGCGAGACCAGGTCCATCCACCCACTGAGATCAACGTGCGTAGATGCGGGTTACGACGGCGGACAGGGCCATTCGGATTGTTGATCTGGCCAATGGCACCCATGAATGGCGGAGGCGGTTGTTGCTGAGGGTTGTCTCCTGGGAATGGCTTGTCGATATCGGCCCAGCGGTCACCGAGCGCAATTTCTCCGTCGGGAGTCACATTGGCAAACGCGTAGAGGAGATGAGTGAGATGCTCGGAGTGGATGTCGGCAGGCTGGAAGTTGCGGGCGTAGATGGACCAGGACGTGTAATACGCAATGACGTGGGGTTTGCGTGCTGGACGCTCAGTAATTGGAGGTTGCTGTTTGCTGTAGTAAGCGGACTCACCCAAGGATTGGTCTGCCATATCGCGTTCACGTTCGCGTTCGCGTTCACGTTCGTATTCTTGTTGGTGTTGCTGTTGGTGTTGCTGTGGTAGTTGTTGACGAAAGACGTGTTGATCAAAAGGATGACGTTTGGAAGTGGAAGCAGCAGATGAAAGTGGAGACAACGCAAGATGAGAAGGCGAGTTATGCTTCCACCTCTGGAATTTCTTTGTAGAAGCGTGACCGGCCAATACAGGTTGGGCAAAGTCAATCATTACAGCTACAGTTGCTGTAAACACTTGCAGAAACGCCACCGATGTGATAAGGTACTTCATGTTACAAACTTTGGGGGATAGAGAAAGAGAGAAAGAAAGCGTGTATGTGAGTGTGAGAGCGAGAGCGAGAGAGAGTGTATTTATGAGAGGAAGGGAATGAGTTTGATGGAGCGAGGTTTGCCAAAGGCAGTCACCGAGTTTGAAGCCGATGTCGCCGCCGCTTTTGCCGCTGCCGACATGACATTCCCCCTTAAAATGAGATTGTAAAAAGTAAAAAAAAAAGAACAAAGATGACGATCTCCTTTGCAAGCAATCTACAGAATGCTGACATCAGCAATCTCAGCTAATGAGGCATTGAATAATGTCCCAGGTTTTTTTTTATTTTTTTTTTGAATAATGTCCCAGGTTTTAAATAAAAAAAGAAAAGAATAACGAAGAGCTGGAAAAAAAAATAAGGAATGAAAGGGATGAAAATGAATAATAATAATGATGAATAGTAATAAAAAGTGATATCGTATCGATGATTAACAATCGAATTATTGGTGATCACTCGCCGCTGTAGTTGGTATTCTACGCCAGATTGCAACCTTACTTATGGCATCCTCAATCTGCTGCTCTGACAAGTTAATCGCAATAAATCCAATCACAACCAAAAAGCTGCCCACCCAATATGATGGCGGCAGTATCGCATGTTTAAACACAACATCACCAAACAGGGCAAGCGGAATCGTCAGCGACAATCCCAGTGTCGTTACCAATGGCGATGTCATCAGCATTGCAAGCATCCAGCACAGATCCGACAAAAACGTACCAATCAATGCGTTTACAATAATCATTCCCCAGATGTGGGCAGATGGCGGCCATTCGAATGGCTCGATGCCAGTGTAGTGCATTAGAGCAAGCCAGAGCCACAAGAAGACCGTGTTGAACACGCCGACCATGCCGAGAAAGAGAGGAGTGTTGATGCGGCGCTCATCGCCGACGCGAACTTTGAGAAGAGTTGTGTATGCCGCATACAGGACTGCGCCAAGCAACGCTAATCCGTTGCCAATCATGGTTGGTGTTATTTCGTTCATTGCGCTGATCGCTGCTAGAGATGACGATGATGGCGACGATACCGATGACAATGACAAAGTAGGATCGATGCTGGCTTGTTGAGGAGTTGCGTTGCATACCAAGTACACTCCAATGAAACTCGATGCAACTGCTGCGAGCTTGCTGACTACAAACGACTCGGTTCCAACGTATGCACCGAGCATTAGCGTAAAGATGCCAGAGGTCGAGCTCAGGATTGTGCTGTTGGCAACTGTTGTGTACGCCAAAGAGCTGTTGGATGCGCTGTTAGCGGCAAACCAAGTCAAGCAGAATGCAGCGCTCACTTTGGCAGTCTCCACAAACGTCAGCGGGGCGAGATTAATATCACTCTCTGCTTCTGGTTCGCTCGCTGCTGCTGCCAGAAATGCGGGGTCTGAGCCGGAGTTGGGAATCGCAATAGATGGCAGTGGCGATTGGCCAGATTCGAGGGAAGTGGAGATGGAAGTGGACTGCGGCTGTGGCTGCGGAGTAGATGCTGCTGACACAATACCTGCTGACACCATTGCTGCGGTCGATTGCGTAGCCGCCGAGGTCGGAACGACAGAAATCGAGAGTGTCGATGGCGATCTGTGAATGGAGTGCGAGGCAATCGCCCTTACTGGCGCCAGCAATGGTGCTGTCTCTGATGCTTCAGCACCGTTGCTGTTGCTGTCGCTGTTGTTGTTGCCGTCGCTGCCGCTCAAACCTGCATTCTTTGCTGCTTTGCTGGATGAGAATTTCGTGCGCACAAAGTAGATGACAAGGTGCAAGGATAGCGATGCAGTATTGACGTAGGTGATGAAGAATGGCTTGTTGAAGGCTTGCTCGCCAAAGATGCTGTGCATCAAATACGATGAGCCGACCCATATCAACACCACCGCAAACAGCAGTGCCAAACCCACACGGTACCGACCGGCAGTCTCGTATGCAGCCATAGCTCAAAAGAGTGTGAACCGATACAACAGTGGAGCAGGCGAGCAGGCGAACAGGCGAGAAAGCAATCGGACGGGCAAGCAGGCAGACGGGCAAGCAGGCGAACGACAAAATTGTCAAAATAGCTACAAAAAGTGTGAGTGTATGTGTGTATGCGGTTGGTCGGTTACGCAAGCAGAAAAAAAGAGTCTCGTTCACTCGTTTGTTCGTTCGCTCGTTTGCTCGTTTGCTCGTCCGCCCGCCCGTCTGCACGCCTGCCACACAAATCACTCCCGTGTGGTCTCAAACTCCACCCCGTAAATCCACGCAGTAAAAAAAAGAACCGTTTCTATTTCTTTCTCTTTTCTTTTTTATCACAAGCGATGAGCAACCGCGCGCTGACTATCGGTCGTGTTCTGCGCAACACTCGCCAGGTTGGCGTCCGCGACATGTTCAAGGTTCTTTTGACGTTGAGCGATTTCAAGGCCGGCACTCTCATTGGCACTGATGCACAGGGCAACAAGTACTACGAAAACTACGAGGAACAGAACTGGCGTGAACGCTGGGTTTTGCCCAAAAACGACAGCACATTTGATCCATCAATGATCCCACCGGAGTGGAATCGCTGGCTCACAAAGAAGTCGAACGTGAGCCCAACGGCCGAGAATGTGCCTATGATTCACGCGTGGCAGAATGGAGCTGTTGGCGCATTCAACTACACCGGAACGCCACAGGCGTATCGTCCGTACAACACCACGGCTCCAAAGTATGCATCGTGGCAGCCAGCTGTTCAGGAACGTGTTTCTACCAACTAAATGCGGACTGTGTAAAGAAATGAAGATGCTCTAATGCCATTTTTAATTTAATGTGAAAAGAATGAATTGAAAGAACAAACGAATGTAGTGTTTAGGCGAAGGATACACTCTTCTTGGCCTTCTTCTTTTTAGGTGGCTCGGCTGACTTTGCAGATGTCGATACAGATGCTGCTTTTGCTGTGGCTGCCGTTGCTGCTGCTGGAGAAATGGCCTTGGATTTGGAAGATGTCTTTTGCGTCCGAATCTTTTCCTTTGCCGCTTCTAACCTGGATGGCTTGCTGGCCTTCTTTTCTGCCCGCTTAGCTTCCCGCTCTTCAACCAATGCTTCAACCTTTCTCTTTCGCTCCAACTTCTCAGTTGCCTTTTGCGCGACATTATCGCCAAGTTGGTCAATGAGACTCATCATGAAGTCGTTATCCGCAAACTGCTTGCCCTTTTTGCCATTCCCGCTGCCTGCTGAAGGTTTCCTGGACTTGGCCGAGGTGGGAGCAGTGGAGATCTCGACAGACTGTGGCTCTGCCTCGTCGGCAGTGGTGGCAGCAGCATCGCGCTGTGGTTTGTGTTGACCAGCTGGTTTTGCCATTTCGAGCTTGTATTTGTTAAAAGAATTTTTGAATGTATTTTTCTTGAAAGCGGAATAGCGAGCTAGGTTGGACATTGCTCTCAAAAGAAAAAAACCATAGTCAACGAAGGTGCGAAGGATATGGAAAAGACAGTTGCTATGCTTTTATTGATAACTAATAGGTATAATCATAGTCACCAAAAGGCTTCTTTGGTTTCAACGTTTAAGGAGGGGAAGTGCGATCGGACTTTCTCATCGATACTGTCCTCACACTCCTCCAGCTTCAGCTTACACAGGTTCGGGAAAAGTTCCACATATTCCACAATATCAGCTTGGCCGAAGCTGCTGCTATGACACACAATGTCCAAACTTGTCACCAATCTGCATTTGGGGAACTCTGTAAATCTACCCGAGCTGCCCTGAACATTCAAATATCGAATATCAAAGCGCGCATACTCGAGACATGGACTGGCAGCGAGCATGAAGCGTAGCTGGTCTATAACGGCAAATGTGGCGTTAAGCTCAATGACTTTGAGAGTTCGGCGGAGTGGAAGCTGGTGTAAAGCAGAAGGGTCAAGCGTCAAGTTCTTGATAATGGTGCACATGATAGAGAGTTCTTGGATGCGAGGAAGGCGGTCAATCGTGTCGATCACGTCAACATTGTATTGCCCATAAGTCTTCAGTCGGATGAGATTTGGTACACGGTCCAACACTTGCGGTAACATATTCTCGTCGTGAATGTCGTGGAGAGACAGGTGGGTCAGCGAATGCCACGTTGACGAGAAGATTGTTATGACTGAGTCTGTCAGATTAGCATCACACTCAGAATTCTCGATATGCAACATCAGCTTCTTGAGAATGGGGAACCGCTCAGGCGTAAAAGTCGAGTAGTCAAACTTGGCTGGATCATGGCAGCAAACTGACAAACGAAGTTCACGGAGACGTGAAAAGGTAACAGTGGGATCTCCAAGAAGCTCGCGTTTCAATAAAGCAGTGCATGGAGGATCTCGATGCACAAGTGTAGCAAACTTGCTCGATGGTTGCTTAACTTCAAGCTTGAAAATCAATGATGACACTGCATCTAGCAACGAACGATTGAGCGTGCCCTTGAAACTGTGGAAGATTCCATATCGAACCCGGTTTGTATCAATGAGTTGCTTGCGAACTGATTCCAAAATGTGAGTATTGTCGGCCCTCGGGTCTCTTTGAGCCAGTTCAATCACACGCACATGACCACTGCGGCTGTCATTATTGGCCCACGAAGCAATCGACTCGATCAACTGTGGACGGTACTGTTTGGCGGACAGGCGGACTTTCACAAGATTGCGCAGTTTTGACACAATGGAGAAGACAACGTCAATGTTCATACGATCCACATTGAGTATAATACGCCGGACATTTGGAATAAGCTGGAGAATAGCATCATCATTTGCACGCAATACAAGAACAGACTGCACAAGATGCCCATAGCGAGACCACGATGATGCAGATGGCTCAAATGTGTATCGCTCAAATGTGCAATTCCGAGCGGGATGCACGTCAATGGCACTGTTGTTCAGCACAATGTGACGCCAGATGGAGCGCGCAAAGATGTCGTGAAAGCCTGTGCTGACTGTGATGATACAGACAGCCTCTTCGCGTGCAAAAAAGTCTGTCAGGTAGAGCAGCAGATCGAATGGAAGGTCGGGCAGTCTGAACGCACACGCAGACGGTGAGTCAGGATACATTGATGCCCATACACGCAGTCGTTCAGCAGCAGACGACTGTAAACGAGTTGACGTGGTTGTGCTCATCAGGAACAATGGAAACAGAAACAAAGGCGGAGAACAAGACAGCAAAAAGAAGAGATGGAATGAATGAACAAACGATTGTTGGATTGGTTGGTTGTTGGTTCCAAATAATGGCCAGCTTCCTTCAAACTGGGTCTGGTCGCATGGGCTGTCCAAGGAAAAGGCATGGGCAGCATTCACAGCGGGCAGACCAGAAGCGGTCTCATTGGAGGCATTCTGGCCAAGAAAGAGAGTGTGGCACACATGCAATCAATGCTGAAGGCATCCACATAGAGTGTATTCAATGGCGGCATTTAGTGAACCTGACTTATGGGATTAGCGATTCTGGTTGGTGTTGCAGTTGAT
>MU602766.1:0-13748 GCA_025201865.1 Ramicandelaber brevisporus | reverse complement strand
CCGGGAATAGCTCAGTTGGAAGAGCGGAGGACTGTAAAATTGATCAGATATCCTTAGGTCGTGAGTTCAAGTCTCACTTCCCGGACTCCTTTTTGCTTCATTCCTGTGCCACTCGTTCAGTCTCGCTTTGTTCTTCGTATTGTGATCTGCTTGCCTTTGCTTGCCGTGATCTGCCTGCTTGCTTGCTTGTGCTGCCAGCTCTTTCACCGCACTCCAAAAACAGAAACAAACAGGCATGCCAAAACAGACGCGAGTGTCTTCCACCAGCAACAACGACAACAGCAACAACAACGTCAACAACATCGAGAATGCTGTCAGGAGCACGAAGCGAGCGCGCTCCGAAGTCGACTTGCAGCTAGCGCCGTTCTTCCTCGACAAGAGTCGCCAGGAGCGCGTTGCGGCTGTTATGCGCCGTGCCTCTGGCGCTCCATCGGCTCTCGAGCTGACCGATGCCAGCGACAGCAAACAGGCAGTCCGAGTTGCCTCTGCACCATTCCCACTCTGCGAACTGCAGCGGCTGTTTACGCCAGACGCGTGCGCTGCCCTGCGCGACGAGGTGCTCTCCAAGCCACCATTCACGCTGCGCTCCAATGACCTGTATCACTTCCACCAGTCCATCGACCTCGCCAACCACATGGACTCGGCTCCACTGCTGCGCCAGTTGCACGAGCTTGTCATTTCCGATGCATTCGTTGGCATGGTCGAGTCGCTTGCCGGCATCCAGCTCGTGCGTGGCCGTGCCGACCTCTCTGCTCACCGGTATCCGCCTGGCGGCTATCTGCTGTGCCATGACGACGACATTCGCGAGGAGACTGAGGCAGGGCTGGCGCGACGAGTTGCATTCATTCTGTATCTCGTCGAGGAGGACTGGGCTGCAGAAGATGGCGGACGCCTCGACCTGTTTGGCAGTCGCATTGATGAAGCCAGCGGAAGACGTGCGCCAACAACAACTGTCGAGCGTGCAGTGTGTCCACAGCGAGGCACGCTGGCGTTCTTTGTTGTCGAGCCACACTCATTCCATCAAGTGTCGCTTGTCACTCATCCAACCCGAGACCGTGTGTCCATATCCGGCTGGCTGTATGGCCCCATTGACAAGCGCGAGACTGTTCCAGCGACGGTGATGCCGTCTGGACCGGTTCCATCGGCCGCCGATGACAGTTCGCTGGATTTCTGGATCAAGGACACATATCGATCGTCTCAGGCAATGGACAGCATTCGTGAGCGGTTTGCCAGCGACAGCATGATTGAACTGCGGTCGTTCCTGCGCGATGACTTGTATCAGCGGATTGTCCGGGAACTCGACGATGGATGGGCATGGAACGCGATGCCAGCCGGACCACCCAATGTGCGCAGCTTTCTGCGGCTTTCATCGAGTGATGCTGCAGCCCACCCGCTCGGCAGTCAGCCAGTAGCTGCACAGCCGCTGGTTTTGCGGTTGCTGCGGTTCATGCAGTCGCCGACTTTCCGCGAATACATCCACTCGCTCACCCAAACAGAAGCACCATCCACCGATTCGGCTGCTGCTGCGTGTGAGCTGCGACTGTTCCGCCGCGGACTCGATTACACTCTCGCCAACGATCTCGAGCCTGAGCCAGCCGGTCTGGATGTCATTCTGGGGCTGCAGTCGAGCAGCAAAGCCTGGGATGACGAGACTTGGCATGGCGGCATGCACTACATTGTCAGTGGCGAAGTAGCGGATGAGATGGAGGATCCGCATCTTCTCGAGTTGCCGCCAGCTCACAACTCACTCATGCTGGTGCTGCGCGATCCAAGCACATTGCGATTCGTTCGCATTGTGCAACCAACCGCACCTGAAGCACGGCGCGAGCTTTCCTTGGTCATTCCCGTCGCCTTTGATGATGAGGATGATAATGAAGAATGAAGAATGAAGAATGATAGATGGTCGACTTTATTTTTGAATGCATACAACACATCATACTTCCATTATAATGTGACCTTCTATACTAGAATGCATGTTCCGATCCAAGGTTACGCAGTTTCTTTGTGACGCACGGATTATGCAAATTCGCCTCATTAGACCCTTTTGTACGACATTGGCTCTCTTCATTTGCAGGTGACCAGTTGCAGTCGAAGGCACATGACAACTGTCGACCACTCTTCATGTAATTGAAGATCATGTCCATTCTCATGTTCATGTTCATGCTCATGCTCATGCTCATGCTCTTGCTAGTTGCCGCTGAGGTTTTCTTTCGAGATGACGTTTTTTAGCGGCACAGACCGTCAGCCAAGCATACATTCTCTGTCTGATTGGTCGATCGTTTTGATTTGTTTTTTTTTTTACTTGTCCGCTTCGCCGCAAATGACATTCCTTTTTTGTCCCCCTTTCGCTCGTCCTCCGACTCCACACTTGCACTCACACCGCCCCGCAGCCGCTGCAGCCGCCGCAGTCCTTTTTGTTTTTGTTTTTGTTTTTTGCCTCATTACTACTTCTCTTCTCTTCTCTTCTCTCTTTTTTTTTGCTGACCATTCTTGTTCAAACTACTAGACGTTCACGTCAACGTGCATCATTAACCGACATCATTACTCCTCATTGACTCTAATCATTGTAGCAGTGCTTGTGTTACGGACGAACGCTTCCTTCAGACTGATCGCAGCATTCAGCCATTAGCTGTTAGCCGTCAGCCGTCAGCCGTCGGCTTTTCACCACCAGAATAATCACTACCACTCTCTTTCATCATCATCCTCTTCATCACCATCATCATTATCACCATCATCATCACCATCATCATCATCATCATCATCATCATCATCATTATCATAGTGCCGTTGTTCATTCTCTGCAACTATTGTGGCACTCCGCTACCTGCCCATCACCACCTGTTTGCTTTTTTCTTTATCTTTCTTTTCTTTTCTTTTCTTTTCTTTGCTTTACCCACCTCCTGCCTTTGGTTCGCGCATTTCCCAGTCTCAGGACTGTGAGCTTGTTGTTATTTTCTGTTCACTCTGGCCTCAATACAACCACCTGTGCTGGTTTCGGGCCGACAAACTACCCTTTCCCTTTTTCTTTCTTTCTTTCATCCTTCCTGCATCAAAGTGTAATACAATATCTCCACTTTTTTGCAACAGCTGGACGCGTAAGCTCTTCACCAGTGGATTCAGCATCATCCAAACCTAAACATTGGGGGTTTGCTGCATACATTCCCTCCCATTCAGCATCATTGTTGTCGAGAGCGCTTGTATTCGAGTAGTCGTTTCCAAGTGCAACCAGCGCCGCTCGATTTATTTTGGTGTGTGCAGTGCGAACTCTTGTGTCCTTCCCTCTCTCCCCTCGCCCCCACTCGCGCCTTCTTTCCTTTCCCTTTCCACTCTTATTTTTGTTTCTTCTTCCTGTCTGCTTGCCTGCTTGCCTGCCTGCCTGCCTGACTGCTTGGTTACTTGGCTGCCTGCTTCTACTCTTCTTGTCCCGCTATTGTGAGTAGACGGCTCCGTCTTGTATTGCCAAGCATTGAACAGCCATCGCCATCACCATCATTGTCATCATTATCGTCAGCATCGTCAGCATCATCGTCAGCATCATTGTATTCTGCACTGTCCTTGATAGACACCCTCTCTGTTCCTGCTCTTCATTGTGTTGTGTGTGTGCGCGTGCGTTTCTTGTGTGTTCTTTGTTGCTTGTGTGTGGTTGGTTCGCTTTGTGTCCTTTCCCCTCCTCCCCCTTCTCTCACTTTGCTGTGCACCGTTCCTTGTCGCTCGACTGCTTTATTACATACTGACACTTTGCAGCCGTGTCGGTGTTGGCCAAGCTCGAGTTCCTGATACACGGCTCCCGCAACCATTCAGCTCATCCATCAAGGCATTCCACCCTCATTTCGCTCCATTGCATTGCATCAGCACTGTGCCCCGTTTGTCATCTTCTTCAAGAGCTCGGCTATTTTCTAGATTGCCATGGAAGCCCCGTCTATGTCGAAAGCAACAACAACAGCTATCGCCGCCACTGGAGTGCAAGTGCCAACAGCAGCGATTGTTCCGGCTTCTGTACAACCATTGCCGTCCAAGCTGACTGGCTCTCACAACCACTTACAGCAACAAGCTGCCATGTTGATCCCAGCTGGCGCTGCCATGCCATTGACAGACACTTCCATGACAGCCAAGTTCTTGGCCAAAGAGTCTCCGTCACTCGGCGGTGGCGGTGGTGGACAGCATCAACAACAACAACAGCAACAACAACGCCAGTTTTCAGCAGCTCCGACGCCTCTACCAAGCATGTCTTCTTTGCTGCATGCTCCCGTTCCTCTCCAACAGCAGCAGCAACAGCAGCAGCAGCAGCAGCAGCATTCTCCACAATTACAAATCCTGCAGCAGCAGCAACAGCAGCCACAACAACAGCATAGTCGCATGCCGTCTGTGCCAAGTATGCTGACCCGGAAGGACTCTCGCCAAGCTCGCTCACCATCTCTATCATGCTTGCCAAGTCACAATTCCCCTCATACCAGCGCATACACTCACCATAGCATCCATTCAGCCGTGCCTGTCGCCATGTCTGTAGGTGGTCATGATGGCGTCATGATGGTTACTGCGCATCATGAGCAGCTTTCACAGCTGCACCCGCAGCCGCAGCCGCAGCTCGCTCAGTATGCTCCTCCTCATCCTCCACCACCACCACCGCAGCAACAGCAGCAGCAACAGCAACAGCGACAACATGGTGTTTCAGGGAAGACAATATCTGCCAAGGATGCACACCCGTCAGACTGGCAAGTCAACATGCACTCTACGACTACTCATCAGTCAGGTCTTCTACTCTCTTTTAATGGCCCGACCAGTGGTGGCTACGGCAATAACGATGGTGGCAACATAGCAGGTGGTGACGAGACTAGCGTTCCTCCAAATGTGCATAACTGGCCAACAGCTACATCAGCTTCTTCTATGCACACTTCTAGTGATCGGGAGGCACTGCATGTCGCCGACTGTCTTACTTCCCAAACTTCAACACCAGCAACGGAGGCAGTTATGGCGTCTTCTATTTCGACTTGTTCAAAGAACATGAGCGCGTCCAAGATGAGCACCAGCAACAGCGGCAGCAACAATAACAGGAATAATGGTGAGGGGCGTCGGTTGTCAGTGATGCCGCTGATAGCAGACATTTCTCCAGCAGAGGCAGCATGCATGATGATTCCGCGCGGTGTATATGGCGGCACATCAACCGTTACAGACTCTAGACTTGTTGCTCACTCTCAAGCTATGATTGGGGATGTCGTATCAACTCTTCCGTTGATTCCAGCTGTAAAGGATTCCATTATGGAGTCAATGTCATATTTTCCACAATCGACGCCACTCTCTCGCACGAGACCCTTGAAACGTCAGTCTCTGTTTGGTGCATTTCCTGATATGAGCCATCAGCATCAGCAACATCAGCAACAGCAACAGCAACAGCAACAACAGCGGTGCATATTTTCAACTTCAGTCGCTCCATCAACACCATTAACAATTGTGACAAACAACTCGGGCAATAGCAGCACCAGTAAGGCTGGAACAGAGTCGGCAGGAACACCAGAATCGCCATCGGTTCAGAGAGCCATTTCAGTTCCACAGAGTAGAGATGAAGGCACTATCGAGGCGTTTGATGCAGCACTGCGTCGTCAGTTTGGATACACTCGTTCTCGTAAAGGTACTCCAGGCACTCGGTCTCCTGCAGCAGCATCCTCCTCTCCATCTTCATCGTTTGCTCCCGGTGCCACTGCTGCTACATCTCGCCACAGTCAATCCGGGTTAATGGCGAATGGAAAGCGTCGTCGGTTGCCTGCCCCCAATTCATCGTCAAGTGGATCCGGCTACACGTATGCATCCATTGACCGCAGCTCACTGATTCGGCCAACAGAATCAACGCTGTTTGATACCCGCCCAGAGATGGTCCTGTTGCCTGGCACGAGTGGCGTCAACTCTAGTGCTGGTATTTCTGCTCGGTCTCACATGCCTTCGTTATCGGACGAAGAGATTGCAAGCCTTGTGTTTACATCCGATGACTGCCCTGAGCCATCAGATGGCATTTACCCGAAATTGAGTTGGACAAGCGGCAAATCAATGAAGGTTGAGGAACTCAAGCACGGCGACTTGCTCAGCCCAGCTGATATCTACGCTGCATCGACATTGCGCATTCCGCCAGAGCAATATGTGTTCAACAAGTGGAAGCTGCTGACTACAGCTAATGAGATGTTTGCAAATGGCAAGCAGTATACAAAGACGCAGGCTCAGCGTACTTGCAGGATTGATGTTAACAAGACATGTTTGCTATATTCAT
Organism: Ramicandelaber brevisporus; assembly: GCA_025201865.1. Lineage (NCBI taxonomy): Eukaryota > Fungi > Kickxellomycota > Ramicandelaberales > Ramicandelaberaceae > Ramicandelaber > Ramicandelaber brevisporus. Next base: position 7,492 of record MU602766.1, on the reverse strand, counting down.
ACTTTGTAAAACTGGGTTGGATCCGATTAATTAAAAATAAGGATCACTGAAGCAACAAAAAAGAACATCTTCATCACAACAACAACAACAACAACAACAACAACAACAACCAGCGATATCTGAATCCCTACCTCTTTTCTATCAACTTTTTCTTTTCTTTTCTTTTTATTTAGACCGTATCCATCACATATCCTCTTACCACTTATTTATCTCACCCTTTTTCTCGGTTACTTTTACCATCTTTCTTTCTTTCTTCATTTGCAGTTTGCTTACCAACTTCGTTAAAACATCTTTATCAAGCCTTCTTTTCTTACTTTTTAATAACAAACAAACAATACAATACAGTGCAAAACAAAACAAAACTTAATTGAGTACAAATCCCGATAATCCAATATTTACAACAACCTTAAAGTCTGTTTAATGTAAAGGAAAGATTAAACAATTGAGCAAGCAAAGGATGTGATAAATAAAAGTAAGAAAAAGGAAGATAGACAAAAGCAATCAAGAATATAATGTTGCACAAATGGGATAAGTATCAAAACAATTGTTTGTGTGTGTGTGTGTGTGTGTGTGTGTGTGTGTGTGTGTGTAGGGTGGAATCAAATAAAGAAGGTTAAATATTCTCATTTATTAAACATTATCATAGGCACCAATCGCTGGAATCTTGACAGTAGCGCTTGCATCGCTATGCCAAATCACAACAGCGTCTTTTTCAGAATATTTCACGCCAATTGGAATATCATGTTCATATTGTACCATCTGTCTAATTCGAGTGCGGCCGTCTTTTGCCATTTGTAGAGGAGAGTTCATCTCTTGCCAAACCAATGTAATGACATTGTCGCCTGGGTTAATCTCAAACTTTCCCGTATCCTTTGTTGGGAATTCTACATCAAACTGAAGGAAACGAGTTGCTATACCAAGCTTGATATGCAGACCAGGAATATTTGATTCCACACGACTCAGATTGGGCCGGGCAGGATCATCAGCAACACTCTTTGGTCTGTCTGGTTTCTGAGAGGGCTGCTGAGCGATGGCTGGTAGCGATGCATTGTTGGTGGCATGAGATTTTGATGGAGGCGGAGAGATACCAGTTGTACCAGGACGCGAAACTGGTGTTTTGGCGTGAGTCGCAGCTGCTGCTTCTTGCTGTAAAAGAAGAGATGCTCTGGATTCTGACCTACCGTTGATAGCTGGGGGTGGAGGAGTATGGGCAGGTTTGAGACCAGTACCGCTCTTGGATGCAGTGCGAGAATGTGGAGGCAGTGGAGGCAGTGGAGTGGCGCGTCGACTTGGGACATCTGGCTGCTTCTCGGCTGGCGGCGGTGGCTTGGCAGTATCAGTCTGCTTCTGTGGGGACGATGGTGGCTGTTGATTTGGTTCATCTGAGAAAGATTCAAGGGCAGTGTGATAGACTGTGCTCGGAACATCGTTGAGCTCAACTGGTGTATTGGAAGTATCAATCTGCTTCTCATCGCTCTTTGCATCTTCGGGTGGTTTGTGTTGCTGGTCCTTGGCAGATGATGACGCTGATTCTACCAGCTGGTCTGGATTCTTGGCAGGCGGTGGAGGTGGAGTCTTGGCCAGTGAGGATGCTGATTGACTTGGCTGGCCTGGTTGATCTGGCTGAACTGGCTGTTGTGGGCTCTTGGCGGGTGGCGGAGGAGGGCTCTTACCTGGACTCTTCGGCTGCGTTTCCACTTTAGCTTCTGTATTCTCCACAGCTGCTGTATCAGGCGATGTCTTGCTGGCTGTTTTGCTGGCTGTCTGCTCTGGTTGCACCTTCTCGGTAGCAGTATCATAAACTGGCAGAATGTGCATTTCAGCCTTGCTAGAGTCAATTGATGCTGACTGCTTTGTTGACTGTTCATTCGATTGTGCTGGAAGTGTTGATGTTGACTGCTGTCCAGGTTGTACCTTCTCTGCCGCCTGCTCGTCCGCTGTAGTCTTCTTTTCAACTTTCTCTGGTGTAGACTGAACTGGCGTTGCTGGTTTCTTTGACTCGGTCGATGAGGTAGATTGCTTGGCCGATTCTTGCTGTGGCTGTGAGTGTGGCTTCTGTTCGGAATTGGTCTTCGTATTCGTCTGCTCCTTCGATGCATTCGGTTTGACGACATTCGATTGAGACGGAGATGCTGGCTTCTGCTCTTGTACTGCTGTCGATGTTTGTTGCACTGTTTGCTGCACTGTTTGCTGCTGTGGTGACTGAGGCGACTGTTTACTCGATGGCTGTTTAGAGTTTGACTTGTCAACTCCTTGCGACGATATACGATCAGGCTTTGAAGGTGTGAATGAATAAGGTCTCGAAACGCGCTGTTCAAGTCCAGCCAGTGGTGAAGTGCCTGGTGGCGGTACTGGTGACTTTGCGGGCGGCGCTGGAGCAGATTGAGCGGCTGATCCACTGCTTGCTCCTGGCTGGGAAGTAGAATGCGATGTGGCTTGCTGAGGCTTCTGAGGCTGTTGAGGCTGCTGAGGTTTGTCATGCTCTGAAAGATGTGGATATGGTGTTGGATGTGTATGCGAAGATGGTCTTGACGGGTGGCCAGGATGTGAGTGAGACTGATGTGGTGGCGATTGTGGCGGAGGCACAGACCCAGTTTGTCCAGTTTGTCCAGTTTGTCCAGTTGGTTTAGAGTGCAAATTTGAATGACGAGGCGATGGTGGCGGCGGAGGTTGACCATGTGAACCAGGTCCATGACTTGAATGTGAATGCTGCACAGGCGGAGGACTTGTATAAATTGAACCAGATGGCTGGCCAGATTGTGAATGTGGTGGACGAGGTGGTGGCGGGATTGGAGACTGAGTGTATGGAGCAGATGCATGACTCGAGTTTGACATACGCGGTGGCGGCGGCGGCGGAGGACTTGAATGCACCTTTGGATCAACAGGGCCAGATGGATGTCCACCATGAGAATGAGAGTGCTGTAGCGGTGGAGGCGGTGGCGGTGGATGCTGGCTGTGACCCAAGTGTGAAGAGCCTGGAGGTGGTGGCGGCGGAGGAGAACCTGATGGGCCAGATGGACCTGATGGACCTGATGGACCTGATGGACTGGATGGACCAGGATTGGACTGATTCGGTGGAGAGGGTGGAGGATAGTCGTACGAACCTTTGGATTGATGATGACTATGCTGTCCCGGATGCTGACCCTCATCTAGACGAATTGGATTTGTCAATGGATCATACGGATTGTGTGGATCAAACGGGTCGTAGTGTGGTCTCTCAGACTTTGACGACGGCCGATCATGCGATGGTTGGGCAGGTGGAGGCGGAGGTGGTGGCTGTGGAAGTCCATTTCCGCCGCCCGATGAACCGCTGTTTGCGCCAGGTGGACCGCCAGATGAATTGAAGAAGGTTGATCCAAAATTCTGCATGTTTACTTTGCTTGCGCTACCAAATGGGGTAGAAAAGAACGACGGAGGAGGAGCTCCCCAAGATGAAAACATTGGTCTTGGAAATGGACTAAAGCCCAATGGCCCAAATTGATTCCCATTGCTGTTGTTGCTGTTGTTGTTGTTGTTGCCATCTTGCTGCTCTTGCTGTTGATTGAGCATATTGTCCGTAGTATAGTAGTGTCTGGTGAATACTTGGCCACCGCCGCGCACTCCATCGCCCGCAAATGAGAATTGATAGCTCTCTTCCTCTGCCGTGGTTCCTCCCGCTTGGTCAACTCGCCGTACATAGTTGTTTATCTCGCCTCCGCCTGGCTGCTGCCCAACAAAACTGCTCGCGCTAAAGTCTGCGCTATGGTTCACGAAACTCATCTCTACGGCTGATGAAGGCTGGGCTACTGTTGTTGCTGTTGAATGTATGTTGAGCTGTTGTTGACAGAAGAAGAGAAATGGTGACAGTAGTGTAGTGGTAGCAATAGTAACAGTAGATGAAGTTCGACGCGAACGAAGGAGGAACGTCAACAGCTCAAGTCGAAAAATAAATACAAAAACAAAAACAACACAAAGAAAGGAAGACGAGAGACAACAACAGCAGCAATAACAACAGCAACAGCAACAACAGCAACAGCCAACGCAAGGACGCTCTCTTACTCTTGTCTCTCGTCCAAGCGTACACTCAATAGACTGTAAGAACCTGTGTGTTGGTTGAGCCAGAAAGAATATAGGAGGAAAGTCGCCTCGTGAGCTCAGGTAAAAATAGCCAAAGAAGAGAGAAAGAGAGAGAGAGACGCTACTGTGTAACATGGACTCGGTCGGCCAGCAACAACAACAGCAGCAAAGGAATCAGCTCACCCGAGCTGCTGGAGGAGAGAATGTAAATGAACAACCCTATACGGAAGACCCTGAATTGCGTTCACTGAGGGCACTGCGCGCGAGCTTGAATGCACTCGACATTTACATTGAGCGACTCACCGCCGACGCAGAGACTATTGTTAGCAACAGTAAAGCCACAGTCGAATTGCTGAAACAGTAAACTTGCGTGTGATAGCTGGGCCAATCTGCTCAGATGCACTACTACTACTACTATTCCGAGGCGATTCCAATTAATAGTAATCAGGGGACAAGTTTTTTTAATAAGAAGAAAAAAGTAAAAGCAAAACAAAATCTAAAGTGAAAAGGGGAAGCTAGCTGTGTGATGAACAATGTAATTGATGTGATAAAGAAGTGAAGTATTTAGACAATGTACTTAGCACTGAGCACAGTCGTTGCAGCGAAGGAAGTTGGAGCCAATGCCACGGCACGCGGCAGCGAAACCTTCGACCTCGTTCGGGTAGACGCAGCAGCCAGTGAAGCCACAGCCAGTAGTGCCGTAGATGTGGCCGGATGCGTCACAGGCGCGACGAGAGACATCGGGGCCACCCTCGCATGCGCACTTCAGAGCGTTGGTCATGCCAGCGAGGGCGAGAGAAGCGACGACGGCAGCAGCGAAAGTGATCTTCATTTGGATGAGTCTTGCGTAAAGTTGGCTTGGAAAGCTGGGAAGTTTGGGTTGTGTGTTGTGTGTGGATGTGAATGTGGATGTGGATGTGAGCAGTTATGTTGCTTAAGAGATGATGATGATGATGAAGCACGAACAAAATGAGGCGAGGATGAGATGCTCGTGGGCTATACGTATTTATAGCAAAATGCTGCTCTTGGACGATACATGCTCATATGATCCACTCCTCCCTCAGCTCGCACGCTTTCCATCTCGAATCCTATTCGTTTGCTTTAGAATACAAAATGTACGTAATCACCTGTTCACTGTCGAATGGAATGTGGCTTGGCTCTGCCAAGGAGCGGCACCATTTACAAAATAGATGCCGTAAGGTATCTTGACTGAGACACGCTTGGCTGGCAACGCACCACCTTCCCTTTTTCTCTCCAAAGTCTATATTTTGTGCTTCTGGTCAAAGCTTTCAATGAGGGCGATTTGTCATTCCTCCGTTTACTGTAAGAGCGGCACCAAAGAATGTGTTCCACGATGGACTTGTGCCTGTTGCAGCGATTTCACTAACAAAGACATCATCACTGGCACGATAATCACATCCAACAGCTCCGTTTCATCAATGGCGGCACCAACATTCATCTGCAGTACATCTTCTATTGTCGATTCCCCTTTATTTTAGCTACTGTAATGCATACATCACATCCCGTTGCCTTTACCCCAAAGAAAATAATTAGGTAAGCCGCACCAGCCAAAGGTTGCCAGTCGGTCACATGTGCACTTCTTGAGAGGGACTGGTATCAACTGTGGGTGAATCAAAGCATAATGCCAAGCGCGAAGGCTTAGAAAGACAACGATGGCCAAGTGCGAAACGAGAGAACAAAAAAAGATGTGGTCGGGTGTGCTTTTTTGATGTAGTGGCTGTTGTTACTGTTACTGTTGCCGCCGCCGGAAGTTATCGACAGTATGCACGCTTTGATTACGATTAAATCCGACTCATGTGACTACTTTCATCATGTTGTCATCATCTCGGCCAAGGAAGAACATGGCTCGTGGGTTATTAGATAAAATGCCCTTTGAAATGATCTTGTTTTCTTTAAAAGAACAAACACTGATCACAATTACTTGAAAAGTCTCACATTAAACTCGGATGATAATGTTGGTTGATATGAGCGTTTATTGGTTGGTTAGCCTCCGAGATAAAATGAGAAATTAATGCGGGCTGTTCCAGCAGTGGCGTTGGCAGAGGCTATGACAAAAAAATAATAGCCTCGATCATCATTAAAGGCATTCTAACATTGCTAGCTTGTATACGGACGGTATCGTAGCTGCACTCTTTGTGCTACCAAAAACCAAATACAAAAAATACTCTCGCGTTTCACAAAGCTTCAGTTTCTTTGATGCAAGTTCCTTTCGCGAAACATACACTCCTCGAAAACGACATTAACATTAACAATAACAGCAATAACAATAGCAGCAGCAGATGAGCGTCACCAAGATGAGCTGCTTCCGACTGTTTGGTCTGCCACTAGATCTCCTCGAACTCTTGACGCTCTACTTTGAAGGCAAAGAAGCAGTCAAACTGCTCACAGTCTCCAGCAACTTCCACGAGATATTTGCTCGCAGTGTCTGGCACACGATTACTGTCAATACTATCCGTGTCCCTGAGCCCACTCGTAGCAGTGTTTTCGCTCGCTATGGACATCTCGTGCGCTCAATCAACTTATTCAACAAACTCAACTCAGAGTTTCACTTGCATAATTGGGCACAGCTGTTCCCAAATACCACTTCAATGGTATTTGAAATCACTCCCAGAATGGAGGACGGTGACAAGCAGATGCTTATGGATACTATTGCTAGTTTGCATGGGCTGCGGTCGTTAAAGATTCAGATGAAGATTAATCCGCTACCATTTGATTTGGAGAGATTGGCCACAGTATTGGTGGTTCGCCAGCGTGATCCAAGCAAACAGAGCCTGCGAGAGTTGATTATGTTCTTTGGCCTTAAAGAAGACAGAGAGGAACAAGATGATGATGCGGAGGAAATATCTTGGTTTCGTCTGAGTTCCTTCGTACAGGCGTTATCACCGCTTCGTCCGTTAATCAAATTGCAGATCGATATGCGCGGATATCCCGACTTGGCGGCCCCAACTCCTGTTCAGATGGCTATTCTCAGACCACATCTCTCTGGTATCCCGGCTTTCAGTGAGATAGAAGCTCAAGATGGATGTACGGCTCTTCGCAATCGGCAGCTTTTCAGTCCAAGTGGCACCCGTGATGATCCACTGGTTTTTGGTCAACTTGATACACTTAGACTCCGTGTCTGCTGTGCTTCATCGCACTTGTTTGACTATTCTGATTTCACACAGGCCAAGTTCCCAGTTATGGACTCGATGGTGATTACTGGTAATGAATGCAGCCATCAATTTGAGGACGGAGTAAGGTCAGCAATCAATACGCTGGTTCTCCAAGAATGGCCCAAACTGAAGGATCTCAAGGTTGTTGATAGTGGGTTAACTCTCAGCACAGTGGATGAATTGATCGAGCTCAATCCACAATTGGCAACTCTTGTGATTGGGATTCATCGCAATATTAATGATGTTGAAGGTGTGTTCATGTT
>MU602765.1:48042-58294 GCA_025201865.1 Ramicandelaber brevisporus | reverse complement strand
CAACCACGTGTTCTGGGAGGGCCGGTCGCTGCAGCTGCTCGACGGCGAGGTCGAGGTCATCAACCCCAGCGGCCACTTCGACGGGTCGTCGGCGCTGTACTGGAACAAGAACCTGTTTGTCGGCGACACCATGATGATTGCGGCGTCGCGCAAGTCGGTGTCGTTCATGTACTCGTATCCAAACTACCTGCCGCTGGCGCCGAAGGGAGTGCGCGCCATCTGGGACGCGGTGCGCCGCTTCGACATCGACAACATCCACGGGCTGTGGCTCGACCGCGAGGTGGTTGGCAACGGCCGCCGCATCATCTTCGACAGCGCAAAGAACTACACCACGCTCAGCGGCCACGACGCCGCCCAGTTCTACGCCGACGACGCCGCCGAGCTCGCCTTCAACTAGGCTGTCCGTTTGTCGATGTGTCCATTTGTCGATGTGTCGATTCACCAGTCTGCTCAGTTAGTATAATACCAATTCATTCACTCCCACACTATTTAGCCTCTCTTTTTTATTCTTAACCGTGATATCTGTATTCGCTTCATCTTGCCGAGCTTTGTCGTCGTCCATCCATTCGATGTCGATGTCGATACGATATCAATAGGTGTCATTTCGATGTTCGCCGACGGGGTTTGCAAACTTGGTCTGGAAAAAACCAACTCGCAAAAATAAAATTACAAGCCAGATTCCTGGCGGCGTCTGCCTTGATCAGCTTCTGCAGCCACCCGTCCTTTGAGTTACCTGTGGTGTGCATACGGTGCTTATTGATCCTTGATCTTTGCAGTAGCAGTAGCAGTAGCAGTAGCAGTGCTTAACACGCTTCTTGCTGTTGTCGTTGCGCTTTGATCTCTGATCTTCTAGCCGAAGACGGATTCAGATCAAGGATCGGGAAATGAGCACTTCATCTCTCCCAGCAATGCAGATACTCACCAGGCACGCTGTGAGGGCACGGATAAGACTGCGATATCATCCATCGACACCGCCTGCTCTACTGTTGTCCACATCTTCTGCACAGATAGCACTGCCACAGTTCGATTTGCACGACGACCAAAGGTATTCTGTCATGGCAAGGCGAGTATCAACGAGCAACAGCAGCAACAGTAGCAATAGCAGCAGCAGAAGGGATTCATCTATTGATGACAGACAAAGACTATCAGACAGGAAAGAGCGGCTTTCACGCCATGTCATGGTGTCCAGGGCAGCAACGGCAGAAGACTTATCTGGTGACGACGCCTTTCAGTACACTCACCATTATCCAGCATCAAACGTACACGATGACTATCGGCAATTGGACGAGAGGGTAGCAATCAATAACACTGCGCTGCCAGATGAGCAGCAGGATCCTCTTGTTGATCCACTGCACAGACACCAGCGACCACCAACAGGCACTCCAGTGGATGAGCTATGGCATCTGATGTACAACATGCAGGAATATAACGTTAACGACATTTGGCTCAGTTACGTGGCAATCAGGAAATCACCAGAAGTACTACAGCATCTATCGCAGCGAGATTGGGTGTCTCTGGTCATATTGTTTGGCTACGGTGGATATCCAGATGGATCTCGGCGGATAGTGCCCAAGTGGAGAGCAATCAGAAAGATCATTGCTGACTACGAGAGGCTATACGAGAACACGCCATCTGCTGTAATCACTGGTGGTGTGCTCTGGGACATGAAAGTATTGTCTCTGATTGATGCTGGCAATATTGATGTGGCTGTTCGGCTAGTTTTGAACAGGCTAGACAACATGCATGCAGTCGGTCCTGGTGGCTACAGCATTTCGCGGACTCCTGGAGAAGAGCCTCCACTACACTTGTATCCAAAGATGTTCATGTGTAGACAGGCACGATCAGCAACAGTTCCCAGCAATGTGTTCACAGAATGCCAGTCAACTACTCCGCCGCGGCTTGGTGTCATCAGTTCACTACTCATGGCTTTACTGGATTTGCCGAATGGCATTGGTACAGCGATGCACATTTTGAGGTCGTGGATTCATGCAGTCTACTCTCATTCTGTGCCATCGTCAGACTCTGGAAGCTCCATTGGATTGAGGTCATCATCGCTGCCAATCATTCCAAGAATGCTCGGTAGGAATTCTGATAAGGACAGATTACTACTCAGCGTGTTCAGACCAATCATGTACGCCAGACTAATGCTTGCATTGTCAGACGCCGGGCAGCCAAAAGCAGCACGCGGAATACTCAAGGACTTGCTGAGCATGGTTGCAGTCAACGACACCTCACTGGCGATATTTAACAGAAGGAGGCCCGATGAAGTTGAGTATGAAGAAATGGTCGATATTACTCTGTTTGACATTGCACTCACTAACATCTTTGGCAACAAGAGCTATCGGTTCACTCCAGTTGACTTCATGCCACGTCAATCATTTGAAACACACTCAAAGTATGCTCCTCATAATTTTGAGGTTGTATTCCCGGCAGATGTCGACTTTGCAGTGTCTCAGCTGCTACATTGGATGGCCAGATTACAATTGACACTGTCTCCAGTTACTCTCAGGCGGTTAGTCAAGGCATCTCGCCAGTATCATTTGGAATACAGATCCTTCCATCGTCTTCCAGTGGTGTCTGAGCAGTCAATGAAGCAGCAGCTAGATGAAAATGTTAGGCGATGGATTAAAGACCGAGTTAGAGCGCCGCCAGCAAAAAGTATAGAAGCCCAATAGCAAAAAGTAAATAACTTTACTCATAACATGTTTAATTAATTTAAAAAAATATAAAATAGCGAATGCCAACTAATCTTAAAAGGAAACCAACTCAGTGGTGAGCTGGAGACGGTACGGGCGATGCTAGAGAACGACGAGTATCGGCAATCAAGTCCTTCAGGCTACGAACAGCATCCATAATCTTGTTCGTGGGTACAGCTGTATTTGTTCCATCAGATTCGGTAACTGTAGGTTCGATGCGAATACGCTTGACAGCATCACCATTGCCATTCACAACAGTGGCTGCAGTAACATCGAGATGGTGGTTAGCAATAACGGCAGTAGCAGCAACAGTAGTAGCAGCAGTGGGCTCAAGCTGTGACCGTTTGCGCTTCGGCGAGAGTGCTTGTTGCGTTGATGCTGGTGTTGGAATAGGGGTCGAAGTTGAAGTTGAAGCTGACATTGAAGTTGACATTGATGATTGCTGCTGTTTCTTGGCTTTGATCTGTGACTGTCTGCGATACTCATCCAGAGCTTGCTGGAATCGATCTCTGACGATGTCAAATGCAGCGTTGAGAGGTGCAATACAGATTGATTCCAATGCATGGCTGATTAATGTTTGATGGCCATCGAGCTTCAAATGAGACACACTCTGAGATAACAGCTCACGTCCCAGCCGAGTAATCAATCCAGTTCCGATTCGATCCATCAATCGAACTGCAGGGAATGAGACTGCTGACCCGTCATTGGAACTGCTGAGGGACTGATTGGCTGAAGTTGTAGCATGCCAGAGATCGGTGGCAATTATGGAGCGCTCTTCTTCATAGAGATACGGTGCAACCAGGTTAACGGCACGCTCGAACGTCGATGTGATGAACTGAAGACGCAGTGGCAGACTGGTAAGGACACCGTTGTCAAAGAGGTCGTCCAAGAGTCGCAGAGTGTCATTCTCGAACGACATCACATCGCTAAATGACAGGATATCGAGCTGCTGGGTAGTGCACTCGTAAACAAATTGCTGGAACACTTGAGCAGACTTGAGGCAGCCACACAGACTCTCGACAATCATTCGGAGCACTTTGCGAGATGGTAAAAGAGGCAGCTTGGCGATACTGGATGAGTTTGAGTGAATGACGCGGCTAAATGCATGCAAACCGCTCTGGACCAACCACTCCACTGATGTGTTGTCGCTGAGAGTGCATTGGGCCATCTTCGAGGCATACGAGGTTGATGCCAGACCGTTACTGATATGTTCAACTGGAGGCTGCTCAAGGATCACAGCATAGCTGAATGAGAACTTGCCACTGTAGCCATCTTGAACAAATTGAAGCCGACTGCGGACAAATGCTTCAATCAATGCCGACGATGCAACATTCGCCGATGGCCAGACTATGCACAGAATTGGCACTGGTGCTGAAGAATCAATGCGGTCAAGAACACCTCGCAATGCCGATGATTGCTGCTTCCAGTACCGTGTTGACACTGGATTAGACTCGTCGAGTGAATCTGGATGGAGTGGATCAAGTTGGAAGACAACCCCATCAACCACCAGAGGAGTTGGCTGTGTGGCATGACTGTGCCAGCCAAGACTGGAAACCTTGAGTGTGCTGGATGACGAATCGTGGGTAGACACTGCGAGTGGATGTAAAGACGAGAAGCCATCGACGGATGCAAGTTTCATCGGATCATTGCCACCAAGCACGGTCTGTGGAAGTGAATCAGCTTGTGAGAATTGATCGCACAGCCATTGAGATGGTGCATCGTTGCCATCCAGAGACTTTACAGCAACTAACAATCGTGAAGTGAGCTGCTGAGACGACTGTTCTGAAGTGTTGAAGCGGGCAGTCAATGCTGTACTCAAAGTGTCAACAAGAGATATAGCTGATTCAGTTACACTGGCATTCGACAGCTGTTTGACTGCTGGAGTCGCTGGTGTTGGTGGTAGAGCTGGTCGATGTCCTTGATCCATTTCTGCCAAATCCGTTCTCATCTGTCGCAGAGTCTGCTCAACCTCTCTAATATGCCTTCTCTTTGATTCAAGAGTAGCTTTCCATCTGTTAAATGCGTGAGACAATTGATAATGGCTGACAAGTTCATCCTGTGCAATGTCGCGAGCAACTTCCACCACAATATCACCAAGTATGCCTGGGGCTGTCTCAGCTGCGGTTTCATCAAGAGCACGGGACTGAATAAAAGCATTTGACTGTAAATCATCGCATACCAAGTCAATAATATCGCCAAGTATATCGTTGAAAATGTCATTAGTGGTTGCCTCGACAATGGAGCTGCGAAGAAGACGTGCTGCTGGCTCAGGCTTTGCTGGAAGAGGTTTGACTGCTGCCGGTGCTGCTGAGCGATAAAGGTGACGGTTGGCAAATGAGATGAAGTTTTGCTGTGTTGGAGGAGAGATACCCATTGGACCAGAATACATGCGGGCAGTGTGATCATCCAGTGTGGGGATTACAAGCTCGGGCTCGGGTTCCGGCACAGGTGTTGATGCTGGTGGTGGTACAGTTGGCGTTGAAAACACAGGCTTGGATGGCAGAGGAGCAGGCTCTGTGCGATCGAGTGATATGAGCTTGCCAAATGGAGACTCTGATGCAATCAAATGTGGTTTCTCTTTCGGCTTTGGAGCCTGTGGTGCTGGTTCAGGTGCTTTCGGTGGCTGTTTCTGAGGCTTCTGCTGATGCTGATGCTTCTGCTGAGGCTGTTGCTGCTGATGGGACTCTTTGGACTGCAATTCATGTGAGGGATATTTGAATAAGCCAGGCATTGGGAGTGATGGTTGTGACGGTGGCTGCGGCTGTGGTTGTGGTTGCGGCTGTGATTGTTTCTGGGCAGATGCTGCAGCAATAAGAGATGCTAATTTCTGCTGTAGACGCGACCTTGATGGCGATGTTTGAGAGAGAGCACCAAATGAGAATCCAGTTCTTGAACGAGTTTCATTCATAATCATGTCTGTTAATGCAGTCTCTTCTTCAGTTGGCTCGTAAACTGGCAAATCAACTGAATCGAGCCAAGCGGGCATTAAATCTGCAAGAGGAGGCGGAGCGGGCTGCTTCGGTGCTGCGCCAACTAATGATCCAAATGGCATTGATGACATTGATGACAATGATGGTTTGGTTGATGTTGCAGAGTTTGGTGCGACTTGTTGGGTACCAAGTGGGCTGGTTGGACCAGATAGCATGGATGATCCCAACGAATTAGCAGTGATTGCAGTCGCAGTAGGTCTCCGGACAAGCGAGATGGATGGAACTCTAGGAGGAGATGAGAATGGAGTGGGTGCGTGAGATACACCATCAACGCTGCCAGGCTGGGTCTCATTCAGCTCGCTCAAAACAGGTGCATCGCCAAAGCCATTAATTAGATCGATTGTGCTGAGTCTACCTTGCTTTTCAGATATAAATACTGAGCGAGTCTTTACAGGCCGAGTTGCAGGTTCAGAATATGGCGCCAACTTCACTTTATTCCTATCATTTTTATCGATAAATCGCAATCCAATATTGCATTCATCCTTCTCAATGTTAGTGTCGATTCCAAACTCTCTAATAAAATCACGTGCATCCTTGTCAGTGTTGAATCCAAGAATATCTCTGAATTCCTTTATTGAGATCTTGTTATTCTCGCTTGAATAAACCACTCTGTGCATTCCATACAATGTGGCTCTTCTGACAGTTACAAATGACAATTCAGCCAAACACGACATTAGGAATGGAGTTGCGAGTGACTTCAATTCTCTAAAGAACTCCAATCCACGAATTTGAGCAGGAAACACATTGGGAGGAACGCCATATGTAAAGTTGATCTCGTTTGATGTTTGAGCCATTCTCTGTAATCTAAGTGCTTGCTGAACCCATGGAGTGTTGAATACAGTTGGAGGCAGTTCTTCCACCGTGCGATAATTATTTGCATCTCTAATGTGTGATATAATATGATATGCTCTAAACTCAGGTTCATTTGGACTAGCTAGCTTTAATTTAGCTTCTGCGGCTGCCTTTTTGATTTCTTGATCAATATTAACAGTAGATGATGAAGAGGAAGATGATGATGATGATGATTGCTGAGCAGATAACCTTTGCTTCTTTTTCGCATTTACTCTAACTTGCTGTGTAGCTTCATAAATGTTATTTTCTCTCGTATCATTATAGAGTTGATCTAAGCTCTGCAAATAATTGTTCAACACATCCCAGTCGCTTTGTTCACTAAATCCGCTTGTATCGCTCATTACGTGAAGAGATAGAATGTGGAATCTGGTGATCTTTTCATGCAACTCAATGGCAATTTTCCCACGCAAATGCTGAATAGTAGTATCTTGGATAATGGCTCTCATTCTGTCTCTTAAAAAGCTTTGAGTCTTGCTTAAATCACTATGTTTGGCCAAAATCTCATTTATCAAGTAATCCAATGTTAACTTCAATACTGGCTCTGGTCGTAATTCTGATGGAACCTGCTCTTCTTTGCCTGCTCCAGATCTGACATACTTTTTGACTGCTTTATCCAAATCAAATCTGCGTGGATTGCTGTCTGGAATCATTTCAAACCGGTCCACTGTATTATTGAACTCTCTTTCTGCAATCTCATAGCTTGGACACATTGTCTGGCATGTGCCCACTATCGACTTTGCTGTTGCGAGTGAGCGATGAGTGTCCGCTACACTTGCGTCGTACTCTGCCTTCTCGAGTGCTCTAGCCCGTATCGCCTCCTCCACACGAGCCTGTCTATCATCGCCACTTCGATTGAACCTGGCATCTCGACTCGTACCGCTCATCATCAAGCTGCAGGCAGGCGGTAGTGAGGTTTACAAAGAAAAGGAAAGAAAGAGAGAAAGAAAGAGAGAAAGAACGATTGAAAGAGTAAAGGTAGAGTCAACTATGTGAGGATTGACACGAATCAACGCGATCAATCGCCCAAAAAGTAAGAACTCAAAAAGTAAGAACTCAAAAAAAAAAAAAATAAAGCAAGCAAACGACCAGGCAGATCAGCGAGAAGAAAGACAAGAGCAATCTAGCAGGAACTATTCAATGGCGGTCAGTTGCTTCAGGTTAGTGCGCATCAATGCAAGGTGTAGTACATTGCCTCGATCGTCACTTTCATTCTATCGGTCCCGTTTTGTCCATTCTCGGAGACATTTTACAGCATCCAGCATCAACCTCCGAGGACCGCCATACAATGTGCTATTCTTTGGCAGCGATGACTTCTCCATTGCATCGTTCAAGGCTCTTCTCGATCTACCATCAAGCGTAGTGAATTCATTAGAAGTCGTTACGCGGGCAGATAGACCAGTCAGAACCCGAAATGCATCGACATCTTCGGCAGCGTCAACATCAACTCCACTGTCAACATTTGCACGGAGCAGCAGCATACCCGTCCATCATGCGCCATACAACAAGAAGTCACTCTCTGGCTGGACAGTTCCATCTCCATCTTCATCTCCATCTTCATCTCCATCTTCATTGCAATCTGATCCTCCAGCTGCATTTGACCTGGCAATAGTATCATCGTTTGGCATGTTCATTCCACAGTCTATCCTCAAGAGCTTCAAACAAGGTGCCATCAATATTCATCCCTCTCTGCTACCTCAGCTGCGCGGTCCTGCACCGATCCAGCACGCCATTCTCCAAGGCATGTCGCAAACAGGTGTTTCTATCCAGTACATTCATCCAAAGATATTTGATGGTGGCAAGATTCTGCTTCAACGGCAATTTGAGATCGACAACCCTGAGTGCGCAAGCTATAGCACTCTACAGCGACAACTTGCTGCATTAGGCGGTGACATGCTGAAAGAGTTAGTTGTCAACTACGAGACAATCAGCTCGCAGGCTTGGACACAAGATGAGAACAATGTGACTTATGCTCCGCCAATCATCAAAGACTCTGCAAGAATAGATTGGGAAGCCATGGACTGTGATTGCATTTATCGAATGCATCGGGCATTTGGCCACATGGAACCACTGCACGCTGTGTTTAAACTATCTGACTCACCGGATGCTAAAGGCTTGAGATGCCAGCTCATTAGTATCTCGCCCCTTGACAAGTTTTCTTTGTCCGTTGAACTCCAGAGGAGATTAGCAGAGTCCGACGCAGTAAAACAAGGCACTATCATCCATGAAGGTCAGCGGACTGGTAAGCAGCTATTTGTCAAGACGTTGGATGGCAACTGGCTGGTGGTGGACAAGCTGCGCGTTGAGGGCAAGAAGACTGTATCTTCCAAGGACTTTATCAACGGATATCAGCCAATCTCTGGCCAGGCTTGCTTCGATACAGCTCCATTGCTGCTAAATGCATAAGCCAGTGCATAGTTAAAAAAAAAAGATACAAAAGTCAATGTATATATAATCTTTTTTAAAGGGAAGGGGTTATTGCACCCCGAAATGCGCCCCACCGGGGTGTATTCCAGGATGCAATAACCCCTCCCCGATGCAAATCCGTCTGGAACAAGGCGAATCCGGCTCGCATAAAGAGCATATTGACCCCATGCTTGTTAGAACAACGACCATCAGTAAAGGTCATGCCACTAATGCCGTGGGCAAGAGTGGAGCATGAGCTCTCTGCGAAGAGAGAGCAGGCCGGCAGACAAGGCAGGAAACCTACCCGTCAAGTAATGGGGAAGGTGCGATAGCAACTTGCATCTTGGTCAGTCGTCTTGAAACCAAGTAGGTGTGTGACACGACCGACCGAACGAGCGGAAAGAGTAACCAGACAGACACACAGAGACGCCGAACGGAAACCTCTAGACAACGGCAGGAGCAGTAGGATGCGGTGCGACCAGAAGACGAGGACAGCTTGAAAGAAAAGAAGAAAATGGGAGAAACAATAGGTTTGTGATGGAAGAAAAGGAAAGGAAGGGAGAAGGAAATGTGGCAAGCACTTGTCTCGAAAAAAAGAATGACTGAATCATCGGCATAACACAGACCAGGCTGAGTGAACAAATACGTCGCGGTGTCACCAAAAAAAAAAACAGAAGAAAGATGATGGTTGACATTGGTATGCCACTCGTCAGTCCAATGAAAATATAATGAACAACCGCGACTGCGCGCAACATCGCACACAATCCGAAATCCCGGCACGGCTCCAAGCGGCTGGAGGTTGCCATAGGCTGCAAGAAGTCTTGACAAGATATCGCGTATCTTCGTGAGTCGATCATTCAGTACACCGATGCATACAACCGCAAAAGACGCCTTCTCGCCAAATGATGAATCCAGCTGTGTAAGCTGCGCTGTAGCCAGTGGACTGACGAGCTCATATACCTTCTCAAGAAGCTCAAACAAGTGGAGTGCGCTGGTCGCCATTGATGGGTGGACGCAAGTCAGCTTGGGGATAGCGCTATTGTATGCAATGAGATATTAAAAACTGTAAAGTAGTGAAGGTGGTGAGGAGAAGAAATATCGACTTCAAGACATTCTGGGCAGATTGATACGTTTAGGTCCTAAGTCAGGGGGAGGTGCTATTGCCGTACTCTATATTGCCTCCCTGGTAAAAAAAAATTAAAACATTTTGTTTTCAGGTTATTGCGCCCCGAATTGCACCCCACGGGGCGCATTTTGGGGTGCA
The DNA here is from genome assembly GCA_025201865.1 of Ramicandelaber brevisporus. Taxonomy (NCBI): domain Eukaryota; kingdom Fungi; phylum Kickxellomycota; order Ramicandelaberales; family Ramicandelaberaceae; genus Ramicandelaber; species Ramicandelaber brevisporus. The sequence continues at coordinate 48,089 of MU602765.1, read as the reverse complement.
ATAACCCCCTCCCTTTTTAAACATACTAAAAATACGATAATAAGAAG